>CM061142.1:151081184-151137145 GCA_030789695.1 Scilla litardierei
CCAGAGTTAAAAACTCTGACAATGAAAGGCACTTCTGGTGCTCAGTCAAGTTGGCTTTCTATAGGATGAAAATCTGTAGTGATAGGGACCTGACGGGGGTCCAACGAATCGTGCGTAGAATGTCTTATGGCCATTCTTTTGACGAGTTACATAAAGAAATTCATTATCGATAGTTTTCAAGTTGTGTTCGTATAAACGAAATATCCTTGAAACTTGGGAAATTCATATATGTTTAAGGGGAGAAGTTAGCATCTTATAGTCTCGTTGTATGTGGGAGCAATATTAATGCTACACCAGTGCAACGAGGCACTGTCCACAATATTTCACATTTCATCTATATTAATGCAAATTGGAAATTTATTTGAGTAATTCAAACTAAAGTTCATTCAAAGCAAACTACAGATGAAGCTATATAAATTTAAATGCATAGATATAAAGATAGGGCTCAATTGAGCAGATCATCATTCTCGAAGTCTTGTGCAGTGAACTTGGTCAGAGTTTGAATATCTGCTAGGTTTGTTTCAAGGGCAGGCTTCAGGCTCGCCTGATATAGTTCCTGGAGGTGGCGAGGAGTGCGATAGTTTCTGGACCAATGTTCAGTCATGCCACATCTATGGTATTTTTCCTCCCAGGTCATCTTAGGAATTGACACTGGATCAGCGTTCTTTTGCTTCCAAGAGAGGTTTCTCCTCCCTTTGTTGTTGTTGATCTGGGGAGGTGCTCCTCTTGCTGGCTTCATTACAGCTTTTCCTTTGTTCTTTCTAGCCTTCTTCTTGTTTTTCCACTTCTGGGGAGAAACCTTGTGGGCTTTAGGGATAGTGGCATTACCAGCAGAGCGCAAATTATGAGTGACAAGCAGTAAATCTCTATTCTGCTCTGCCCTAAGAAGGCAAGAGATCAAATCATAGAACTTCATGAAGTTGCATTCACGATACTGCTGCATAAAGATTGCATCTTTCTCGTGAAACGAGTTAAATGTCTTTTCCAACATGCGATGCTCAGTCACTTTTTCACCGCACAACTTCAGGCGTGAGGTGATATTATGAAGTGCAGAGTTATACTCAGCAACGGACTTATAGTCCTGAAGTCTAAGGTTTTCCCACTCATAACTGGCACGTGGTAATATTACATCGATTTGATGTTTATAACGTGCCTCCAGCGCTTGCCACAACTCCAATGGGTCTTCCACCGTTAAGTATTCGTCCTTTAAGGTCCGATCTATGTGTCTCCTGATATAGATAATGACTTTCACCTTATCTATGTTGGAGACTACGATAGGAGAACTGCTAAATGGTTGTGCCTCTACAGGGGCACTGCTAGCAGGTGTCTCGGCCACTGCGGGGACCAGAATAGAATGGAGAAGTGCCATCGAACGTAAGTGGAACTTCAGGTCCACTCGCCAACTCAGGTAATTCTTTCCTGTAGCATCAAGAACCTCGAAATCGACGCTTGCCAATTTTGCCATTTATCTATGCAAATTTAAAATAAGCATGAATTAATTAAAATGTAAATTCATGCATAAGAAATAAAATAAGTAAAATGTGGGGATCGGCCAGATACCTAAAAACGTACAAAAATTCAAAGTCTGATTTATAGTTCTTAAGGAAAAAAAGAAAAATACAAGTTGGAAACCCAGAAGGGGTCCCTATCTTTTGCAAATTTCACCTCTGTCTTCATATATTGTTACATCGGTCTTTGGCATTTATACATACAATCCTCACTTACAAATTCTCTTAAAAGAAAATAAAAGTGCACGGAAATTAAAGGTATTAAACTGGCCGATCCCAAAAACACATTTTAACTTATAAAACATCCACGCAGTTATATATGCAACAAGCAAATAATAGCACAATATTACAGACATTACAAAAATCATCAAGCCCAAATATTGGATTAAAAAATTTATTTAAGTTAAAAAGGATTAATTGGACCACGGGGAAACGTCATTCATCTTTAGGTTAGTTAACTAAAGACAGAGCGGTCTCAGGATTCGTTTAACCAATTTAACTTAAATAAATGTATTTATCCAATGCTTCAGATAATTATTAATAGTAAAGTAGCAGATTAAATAACATAAACCGCAAGTCCTGTGGGCTAGGGGCGGGCAGCAGGCCCGATAGCAAATAAAATAATAAACATATTAATTTTGCAATTGGATTAACTTGGCTTCTGGCCCAATTAAACAGACAAGTTAAATTATTATTCTAATTTTGGCTGCAGGCCCATAGGAAAAATAAAAATTATTTTAAATTGTAATTGTTTATGAACTGTGCTTCAGGCCCAATAAACGGCCCAACAAAATTATTATACAGTTTTGGGCTGTAAAATTTAAATTTAAAACAAAACCCAAAAACAAACTCTAAGGTTAAGGAATGCAAAAATCCCCCAACCCCTCATCTTCCATATCGTGCCCCCATCTCCCCTATCTACGTAAAATTGCAGGAGCCGTCGGCGCAAGTGGGAGGATCCCCCCGTCAAGGGGGATGTGGCCGGTAGAGAGCCCCCGTCCGATGGGGGGCAGCGCCAGACAGACAAAGGAAACCCCCACATCATAAAATAGATTTGATGCATTTTAAGAAATAGATTTATAATCTGACTATAGATCTCAAATAGATTTTGCCTCAAATCTATTTTGGGGGGGCAGTTGTAGCTAGCGCTGTAGTTGAAATCCAAATGGCGCAGAGCAGAACCCCCCTGATAGTGGGGTGCACGATAGACATAGGGCCCGCTGTCGGGGGGCGGCGCAGATAGAGCCCCCCCCGTCGTCGGGGGGGGGGGGGGTGGGGTGGGTGGGGGTGGGGTGGGGGTGATGGGCGGGCGGTACAGAGCCCCAAATCTTAGGGCGGGCGGCAGACAGAGATCACTGTAAAATCAAATCGCTGAAAGATTCATGCCCTAATATAATACATCTCTCTTATGACAGATATCACTGTAAGACAGAGATTAAAGCATGATGTTTTTTATTTATAATTTACACATCATGTTTTTGATTTTACAATGAACATGGCAACTAAATGCCCTAATATAATTTATTCACTGTAAGCGGCAGACAGAGAGCCCCCCTACGGGGGAGCTGTAGGGTTGTTATTGTGGGGTTTTTAATTTGAAATTAATCAGAATTTATTATATTTATAAAAGCCTATAGAAAAGCATTGTAAAATCATAGCAAACTCAATTTTGTAATTATCTACGGGATCGAAAAAGTTACCTCTAGATCAAAGATCTAGGGACGATCATAATAAGAAAAATCCGTAGATTGAAATCATGTTCTCCCGATACGCCTAAAAAATCGTCGCAACAGTTCTCTGCAACAGTTCGCCACACCGGATCGCTGCAACAATAAATTCCTTTGCGTGTAGGAGGTTAAGTTTGAGGGGATACGGGAGAAAAAGCTCAAAGAATTGAGAGTTGAGGTGCTGATAACGTGTTGGATAATGAGAAGAATGAGTAACCATGGCACAAAACCATGGTTCTCTATTTATTAAATTAATGGAAGCCCAAAGGCCATAGGATAACCAAAGGTCCCCATTAGTGGGGATGATGGGAAGTAATGGTGGGGATAAAGATGAGGGGAGGCCAAAGGCCTCCCTCATTCAAAACACATTTTTAAAGTTCTTCTTGGCCATTATTTTAAATTCTTTTTGCTAATTTTTCTGATCTTTTTACTATTATTTCTGGCCTCATTGCAGCTTGAATTTGATCTCCAAAGCTCAAAGCTTTTATTTTGAGATTCAAATTTCAAGTTTTTCTTTTGTCTACTTTTGCTTATTTTCAATATTTATCTTGATCAAAAGATTTGATTTTTATATAACCATATTATACACAAGCTTCATATACATTGGCTGTAAGAATCAATGGTATTATAATCAATCTATAAAAGGGTTGTAAAGCCTTTGAAGAAGGCTTGGTAAGTTGTACTCACATGTGTAAGGGAAGTGTTATGATTTGGTTTTGGAAATTCCTTATTGAGTTGTAACTAGGTGATTGGAAATTCCTAGCAAGTGGAGCTAAGTGCTTGTACAAGTCCTCTTCGTTCAGTTGAGGCAAAGGTTACTCTCGGGTTTGAGAGCTAGTGGATCGGTTACTGGACATAGGCCAAGGTTAGATCGAACTAGAGTAAAATCATGGTGTTTATGATGTGACTCTCTCTTGACTCTCCTTTTTGTCACGCTCCGTTCCTAAGGATACCCGATAAGTATGAATCCGTATCAGGTATTTCCAGAGATACAAGTGTGAAGAAGAAAGACAAAGAGAGAATAGAAGTACATCAAAAAACTCCACAGGCCACTGCGCACGTGCTGGGAAGTAAAAAGAAGCCGCAGGATATAAATTTCAGATTAAATTAGTTTAAATTTAGGCATTGAGTTAATGTTTGGAAATTCAAGTAAATTGTAGGACGCTAAAGAGCTGGACTTCACCCAGGGTGGATGAAAAGTGGTACCTCAACCAGTGACATGGGCACTGGAGGGACCTCTCGTAACTCCCCCTTACGGGAGTGAGAAAATTCTCGGTTTTTATCGGCTCAAACGAAGAAAACCAACAATTACGGAGTGGTGCATCACGAGTACACCACCGGTCTCTCTAACTCTGCTTAACTCCCCCTTACGGGAGTGACAAGCGAGTAAGAAATCTACAAGCGAGTGAGAAATCTATCATATGTCCGCTCCTTAACTCCTATAATTTACATGTGTTTCCCCCGAACCAAACAATTATGTACTTGGAACACAATCTCACCCATTTTAGAATGGATCGAGCGCTCCAGACAATTATATATATATATCTCTCTCTCTCTCTCAGTTACAGATCACTTCATCTTTTCTTTATTCGATGGCCTCAATTGCCATGTTCATATTTCCACACTTTTCATCGTCGATATCGTGTTGTTAACAACGGACATCTATAACATTTCATAACAACAACATGTGATTCCATCATGTTCAATATGTACTTGGAACAAAATATTATAAATTACAATGTGAACATAACATGCCAATTAATATAAAAGAGGCTAACTATATGGAACACAATCTCATGAACATGAAGCATACAATATGAACATGAAACATAGCATTAGGTCCTAGAGCATGGTATGCATATCATGGAGTTAATCTTTGGTTATAAACATAAATATATGAAACATTAACATGGCATATGAAAATAAGACAAACTATTAGCAAATGAAGCTACTACATATTGCATACACACTTGTAAAATATTCTGAACACACTTGTATATAGTGATGACTTACATGGGTTAATGACATATGATGCGAACTTGCATGTGCCTCTCGTAACTCCTTGAAAATTGTAACAACTATTTTATGCACATATGTATTTACTGTTAGTGAATATATAGGTAGGAATTCTAAGATTAACCCCTAACTTGTGTATATGGTTATACCACACTTGTATCATATATTTTTTCAACGATCATTTCATTTTAGGATAATTATGACATGTCACCTATTCATATAAACATTTTTCATTTTCTTTTTATTGCAAAAAACATGAAGTTAGAACATACATTATTTACCTACTTAACTTAAAGATTAACATCTAACTAGTGTGGTGAAAAGTCATACCATAAGATAATCCTCCTTCTTCAAGCTCTAACCTTCCTCCTAGCTTTATCTTCCAAGCTTAAAGCTTTCCTCCAAGGTCCCTTCTTCTTCTTCATCCTCCTTCTTCCTTCTACTTTTATTGCTTCTTCTCTTATACAAGCTCTTAGAATCAGCAACAGCACCCCAGAGAAGAAAGGAATGCTACATGAGTGTGCAAAGTGAGGGTGGAGTGGGCATATGGGTGCTTAGCTTCCTTGACATCTAAGGAGGGTTTGACCAAGGAGGCGGAATTGAGGGAGAATTGAGGATGACAACACTTTGATCTCTTTTTTTTCTTTTCTTTTCTTTTTCTTTTTTCCTTTCATTCTCTTTTCTTTTTTCCTCATCCAAATTCCCATGTATATGTAGGAAGGAGACATGTGAATGCTAGGTACCATGTTGTCATGCAAAGGAGTCAAAGAGTGACACCTAATTAGCTTATGTGTCATGCATGGAAAGATCCTTACCAAAAATATCTTCCTTCTCTACACACACGCTTCTCTCTATACACACACCACTAACTAATTACAAATATGTCATTCATACATAACAAACCAGTGGTAAATACATATACAAGTATCTGGACATACATAGATAACAATCTGTACACAGATATACAAGGATCTGTACATAGATAGATGAAGATTTGTACCTACAGATATACTACATAAGCATGTGTACACACATATACACTACATGGTACACACATATTTAAGAAACTGTACATACATATAAACTGCATTGTACACAGCTATAAAATACACATATAAATAACCAGAAGTACATACATAAATATATGCCCACATATATATATTACAGACGTAGACACATATACATTCATGTGTATATACATATATCACTAATTGAAGATGAATGTAGTTAAAGAGAATTATCAAGTGTGTACATAATGTATGTTCATCTCACTCTTAGAATAATTTACACGTGTAAATTAACACGGCCCATTCCCCAGATAGGTCATTAATTTTTGTTAGGTGGCATGTTGTCATCTTATTTGGTGGCCCAATTTTATGCTATGATTCCCTTTCCTTATGGTATATTTTGTCATTAATTTGTAGAGGGATTGTCATGCCCCGTTCCCCAAGATACCCGATAAGTAGGAATCTGTATCAGGTATTTCCACCAAATTGCGAGAATCATAATCATGTGTGTCCGCTCCTTAACTCCTATAATTTACACATGTTTCCCCTAAACCCGTATCTAGAATCTTGCCTGTTTTAGAATGGATCGAGTGTTTCAGACATGTATCGCTCTGCCTCACTCTCAGTTACAGACCAGTTCATCTTTTCTTTATTCGACGGCCTCAATTACCGAGTTCATATTTCCACACTTTTCATCGTCGATGTCATGTTATTAACAACGAACATCTCATAAACATTTCATAACAACAACATGTGATTCCATCATGTGCAATATTACTTGGAATAAAATAGCATAACTTACAACGTGAACATAACATGCCAATTAATATTAAAGAGGTTAACTATATGGAACACAATCTCATTGACATGAAACATACAATATGAACATGAACATAGCATTAGGTCCTAAAGCATGGTATGCATATCATGGAGTAAATCTTTGGTTATAAACATAAATATATGAAATATAAACATGGCATATGAACATAAGACAAACTATTAGTAAATGAAGCTACTAACATATTGCATACACACTTGTTGTCTTTTGATTATTTATCTACTGTTTTTGTGGTGTCTGTGGTGTCTGTTTTGGTTGGAGCATTGTCTATACTTCCCAGCATGTGCGTAGTTGCCTGCAGAGTTTTCTGTTTCGAGTATTACTTCTCTTCTCTCTCCTCATCTTCTTCATACCCGTAGTTTTGGGAATACTTGATACAGATTTGTACTTATCGGGTATCATGGAGAACGAGGCGTGACACTTTTCATATTGCTTGTGATTTTCATTTCTGATGTGGGCATTTCATTTATTTTATTACTAGCTTATGAAATTGTTTTGATTAAGTACAAATTGATGTAACTCTCATTTGAGACTTAGGCATTTATTAAAAGGGTTTACTTTACACACAAAATTTATTACTTTACTCACAACACTATTCAACACCCCTTCTAGTGTTGTCTGCCATTCACAAGATCCCACACGTGGTATCAGAGCAAGGCTAAGGCGATGGCATCAACCTCGCACTACCCAGAGGACTTAACACCATGCGACCACCTTTGTTCAATGGAACAAACTATGCAAGATGGAAGATTCGAATGAAGACACACATACAATCATTGGACATTGATGCATGTCTTATTACAAAAAAGAAATACACACTTTCTGTCGAGACGGAAACCAAAAAATGGTCCTCCGAAGAAAAGAAGAAAGATAACATCAATGCTATAGCAATGAATGCCTTATTTTGTACTGTTACAGGTGCAGAGTTTAACGGAGTGTCTCAATGTGAGACATACACTAGATCTGGCATACACTTGAGGTAACCCACGAGGGTGCGGAAAAGGTAAAGGAATCTAGGAATAATATGTTAAAATTTAAATTTGAAAGCTTTAAAATGGAAGAAGATGAGATTATTAGCAAAGTTAATACTCGATTCACTAACATTACCAATAAGCTTGCATGTTTAGGGAAGAAAATTCTTGAGTATGACCAAGTTATGAAGATAGTATGATTCCTTAGACCGAAATGGAAAGGAAAGACTACTACTATCCGAGAAGCACACAATATGAAGACGATCACCCTAGAAGAGTTGATGGAAAATCTCATGGCCTATGCGATATAACTTGAAGAAGACAAGACGACAGAAGAGAAACTGAAGAAGAAGAACTTGGCATTCAAAGCCATTGAAGAGAGCTCCAATTATGACTACTCAGATCGAGATGAGAATGAGATTGCATTAATTTCAAGGAACTTCAAGTCCATAGTAAGTATGCTAAAAGAAAATCCAGGATTACTAATGAAATTATCTTTTTTGGATGTAACAAATCAGGTCATATATGGAGAGTCTGCCCCTTGGAAAAGAACCACGACGAAGGAAAATGGAAAGAGAAGGAGAAAGAGAGAAGAAGAAATCGCAAGGAGAAGAAGTTCTGAAAGCTGAATAAGAAGGCATTTGCGGCCTTTGATATAAGCGATGTCTCAAGCTCCGATGAATCATCGACATCGTTCGACGAAGAAGAAAGGGAAGAACAAGCACATATGTGCTTCATGTCCTCGACTTCCTCAAATGTAAGAACTCCTAATCTCCTATTTCGTTGCATCATTATAGTGAAGACGACCTATTAAGTAGTGATAGTGATAAGGAGAACGATTTTGATGTTAAAGGTGCATATGAGGAGTTATGCAACGTCCATGAAAAAGTTAATTAGAGAATATCAAAAATTCGACTAGAACCATAGGGCAAGCACTAAGTAAAAGGAAGAAATGGAGAAGGAGAATGAAAAATTGATAAACAAAAATAAAAAATTTTGGTTGATGTCAATGGATTGAAAATTAGAACAGATGCCTTAAACAAGATATTGACCACCACAAAAGGAAAATATGATGATCTTTACAAAGTCGTTGATAAATTCAATAAGGGAAAAGGAAAGCTTGAGGATCTTATTGATAAGCAAAAATCTTCAGGGAGTAGAACCGGCCTAGGATTTGATCAATCCTACCCTAAGCATATAGACAAGCATGTTAGGAATTAAAATTTGAAAACCATGTTGATTAATGTATGGATCCCCAAAAATGGCATAAACAAAATGAAGGACAAGTATGTAAATGACTTTAAGGTTAATGTACATTTCACCAAAGATTATACATATGTGCATGATGGAAGTACTAAACCTTATTGGGTTTGGCTTCCACTAAGATGATATATATAGATCATGTATATTCCCCCGGACCCTAATGAAAAAGGGTACCAAGACTCTCTGACTTTTTCAGGTACTCACAAACTGAAGGGATTAACAAACAGGCTTCTCTTGGGGACTCATCATTCATACGTATCGAAGAGAAGAAATGGTTTAAATTTGTAATATTATTCTTTAGAAAATTTCATAAATTATTTTTACTTGATCTTAATTGCATGATTAAAGTGTAAGAATAGTGTTTGAATGATTACGATTATTTAAGGATTTGTTTTATTTAATTTGGAAATGATTTGAGCCATAAAATCTATTGGTATAAGCAGATAGCTGACTATCTAAATAGAATATTTGATTATTCGAAGAGTCCAGAAGCCAGGCCATAACTATACACAGTGATAACCGATTATCGTAAACTGGATAGTTGACTATTGGCTGTTAGCTGAACTATTCCAGCCGACTATTTGGGTTAGGGTTTTTGGGTTTTCTCATTCTTATTGTGGTTTTACCTCTCTCTTTTACTCAAACCCATTAGGAGAAGTAAATCTAGACCCTCCATTTCATTCCAATGGCTAGGATTTCATTCTAACACGGTAATACCTTAAGATTTCACCATTTGCCTCATTTTTACTCATTTGCCTCCATCACCAAAATTCCTCCTAGACTCTTCATTTTGCTCAAGGGATTCAAGGAATTCTTGGAAAATCATTTGGTGAATCTATCATCCTCTCTTAGTTTTACACTTATTTCCTCAAAAACTTCGTCTTTCCTAGCATCACTTTTCATTTTTGGTAACCATGCATAGAGGACCAATCTCTAAGAAGAAGAGATCTGGACCATCCTCATCTGAACCCTCTCAAACCCTATTTGACAGGGAAATTATCATTCCCTATCTGAAAAAACCTGATCCTATCTCCAAATTCGATAAGAATGCTAATAAGACCATCCTCCAAGAGAAGTTTGTTAAAATTAGAGAATTAGAAAACTATGGCATCGATACGATCTTGGAATTTCATGCATCAAGAAGTTATTTTCGCTTTCTAGTACATGTCAGTGTTATCCAAGGCTCATAAACCTATTCTACACCAACATGGTCATCAACACTATCTCTGGAACCCCAAAATTCACAACCAAAGTTTTAGATGCTTTTATTGAGCTAGACACCCATGGTCTAGGACCCAGACTTGGCATCCCCAGTTCAGGTGTACTTTTGCGTGAAATTGTAATAAACAATACTGATATTCATGAAGTTATGTATCTTGCAGGCAGGTCTTATAAACCCACCTTGCCCACCAGTGACCTTTAACCCATAGCACGTATCTTAGCTAACATCCTCTCCTACAACATCAACCAAAAGGGTGGAAGTGAAGTTGTTTTATCCATAAATCATGCTAAGTATGTGTATGCTATGCTCAGTAGTATTAAGGTGAATTGGGCTCAGATAATCATGGAAAATATCGTTCATAGTGCTGCCTCCTTAAATCCCACATCTCCACTTCATCATGGTCACTTTCTTACCCATCTATTCCCAAGTGCCGGAATTGACGTGGATTGTGAAACACACTTTATAGAACATATGACTAGGTTTGACGCACATCCACTTCATAGAATGGGCCTTCATTGGGATTATTCCAAGAATACTCTTAATCTTGAAGAAGAAGAAGAAGAAGAAGAAGAAGAAGATTCTAAAAATGAACCCATGGAACAAGGCCAAGCCTCCTCATCCTCTATGGAGATTCCTCCCTACATTGTGGCATTTCAAGAAGCCGTTTTCTCTAGGCTAGAGAAGATGAGAATTGAAGTTAAGGAGAACATAGATTCCATACGAGGTGACTTGATCCAAAGGATGGAAAACTTCAAAAGGTGATCACGGATAGGGTTGACATCTCTGATACTGTTATTGAAGAAGTTTAGAAGGAGCTCGTGGAAATCAAGAAGGAGATTCACCGAGGATGAATTGTGATTTGTGTTTTTTTATGTTTGTATGAGAACTTAATTAGTAGTTTGCATGCATGGCTTGAAACTTTTGGAACTTGGTTTGTAATAACTTACATGATGCTGGGAACTTGTGATACTTTGGTTTTTATCCTTATGCGACATCGATATGGCTTGTGGATGTCATATGTTAGCTTGAACTATTTTATGCTTGTTTGCAAAATGCTATGTTCAATGCTTATTATCATGTGCACGTATTTTATGCTATTCAATGCTATGTGAGATTTATGCTTTGAATGATTGAATCAAAAATGCTTTGTGAAATTCATAAAGGGGTATTGAGACATATGGCAATATTGTTATCCTTTCTGTTTGGATGTATACATATACATGTTTTGCTTATTGAATATATTTTAATTTAGTATGCATATTATTCTCTCTCCATATGTATATTCGAACGTGGTGTCAAGTTTTATTTTTTTGTCACATGGTTTACTTATGGTGGTTACACTTTTTGATGTGACAAAGGGTGAGAAGATGTATAATGCATATAAAATAGAAATAGAAATATTAGAATCATTGCTAATTTATTGTTGATATTATTACTCATGGCATATTGAAATTAAATTGTTAGATCACACTTGTAATGAAATATAATATGTTGTACATATTTCTGCTTATTCTCTAACCAGCGTTGATGCAGTGGGAGTAACTTCTCCATAACAATCATGCATCTCTGCAAGGGGGAGCGTAAGTCATCTTTTTATCTCATATTATATTTTTCTATTTTATTTCGTTTGTTGTCTTTATGACAAAAGGGGAGAGTGTTGGGATATTGGGACACACCCCAAAGGAGTTTTGATAATGTCTACAAATGATATGGGTACTAACAATTTACTTCTGGTGTGTATATGAAATGATGATCTATTTTATAGCCATGAAGAATAGCACAAAATAAAGAACTTGGAAGACATGATTGTGAAGTCAACTTTAGAGCCAATGCATGGAGCAAGTGAAAACTCAATCAAAGACTCAATATTAAGACTCGATGGCCCAAGTCAAGAAAACAAACTTAAAGAGCTCAAGGAGTGTGTATGGTGTAAGTTAAATAACTTAGAATGTTAAAGCCAATATCATGAAACTACATGCACATAAAGCTATTTGAAAAATACTCTTAAAATGTATTTAAATTTTTTATTTTAGTATATAATTTTTGTGAATTTTTTTCAAACTTTTTTATGTAGAAAAACTTAAGTTTCTCAGAATAGTCGACTATCTAAATCAGATGGCCGATTATTTGCTGTCAGATTTGGCCTAGAACTCTCTGGACTATACAGTAGTCGTCTATCACATGGATAACCGACTATCTGAAAAATTATAGCCATCTATCCAAAATGGATATCCAATTATCTGGGTCAAACTCTAGTTTTTAAGGAAAGCGTAGTTTTCGATTTTTAGCCGTTACTAGCTGTTGAGAAGACTTTTTTGAGCAAATTTTGAGCAGATTTTCATCTATATAAATACTAGTTGTTGTGGGGTAAAATACACTAACATTGAATTTGAATTATAATGGGAATCATGGTTACAATGATTACTAGTATTTGGGGGTGGACGAGGCTAATCACACATTTGAGGACACTTTGAGGGTAGAGATCTCAAGGTTGCCCTTCGTCTTGTGAAGGTCGCCCGTCTGTTGGAGAAGGTCACCCGTCAATTGGAGAAGGTCGTCGCTGATCGCTTCGACCGCTGGTAGCTGGGGCGAGCTTCCTTTAAGAAGAACAACTCGTCAGAAAGGCTTGGTTGGCTATCAACCGAGAGTCTCTCCGATGCTTAAGTCAGCTGATGACTCTTTGGAGAATGTCAGACACGCCGGGCGATCTCACAGGCAGATTGACCCTTACATGGTGAACTAGTGTGGAAGGCACGAATAAGTGGAGGATATTCGACCTTGAATATAAATAGATGAGATATGGTTTCTTACTGAGTAGCCAACCCCTTTGTCGTTGGAGGAGAAGGGGGTATTTATAAGCTGTTGGAGTAGGTTGTTTTAGCTGAGATGGCGGTGTCAGACTGTCGATGGTTCGGCCGAGGATGTCAGAGCCGAACGTGTCAGGTGCACTTTTGTCAGACTGTCAGGGCTGAAAGTGTCAGGCATGCTTTTCTCAGGCTGTCAGGCGGCAAAGAGGCCAGGTGCGCTTTTATCAGGCTTGTCTGCAGTGAAAATGGTAGTGATATTTATGGCAGGTCACCTCCCTCCTATGCTGAGCTCGTCGCTCGAGCCTGTCGTCTCATGCCCATCCTTGGGCGGCCTTGTTCTTAGGAAGAGGTGGGCAAGCTACCTTTGGAGCATGCTGGTGTTGATCGCGTGCGATCAGCCAGAGGTCTCTTCTCTTTGGTTCGGTTAACAAGTTCGCCACTCTGCAGGTGCTGGCTACTCTGAGCCTCGGCGGGCTTCTCTAAGCATCGAAGAGGTAGGTCTTATTAAGGAGATTCGGTGGGCTATTTACTTGGGCTTTGATCATACTGGCCTAGATCGACTAGGCCAACCTTAAGGTTGTAACAATTGCATTCGTCATTCGAGTTCAAAACGGGGAGTCTGGCTCGGCTCAGATGACGCGCTTCACTCACTTTTGGCTGACGGTTGTGGAATTAAATGCAAGATGACCGCTGAATCTTTAAAGTCATTATGACGATTCGACAGCGGGTGGAAATCAAGGCACTCAGCCACTCGAAGCACAACAGGTGTCCTTTACGGTTCTAGAGTGAAGCTGAGGCGGCGGTTGTGCTCTGGATCTTGCCATGTGACCCGTCTTCAACGATCGAGATCGGCCGACTCCCTATATAAAATAGAGAGAAGGGGAAACTGTGGAGGGTTTCTGCATTCAAATTCAAAAACTTCTTTCATTCTTCATTTTCGAGAGTTTTTGTCGTCGGTCGTTGCTTCACCGCAGCTCCGATGATCCTCTTTTTAGGTAATTTCTTCGATCTTTCTCAGATGGCTTCATCCAAATCTTCTTCCTCCAATAAACACGTAGAGAAGCACTTCGACTAGTTTGAGGGTGTCATCTCCTCGGAGACGGAGGAGTAGACGGTGTCGGTGGATGTGGCGGAGTCTTGGCCAGAGGAGTGGGAATCAACCCCCGCCGTCCCCTCGATGTTGACAGTCCTCCAGAAACCAAGAAAAAGGGCTCTGTGCTGGCCATCAACGAAGTTACAACGGCGGTCCTGACGGAGATCCAGGCCATAGTGCCCAAGACAAAGCATATCAGTCGTGCCGAAATTTGCTCCAAGTATATTCAGCTGCCCTATACAGTTTGAGTCCCCACATTTGATGAAGGAGTCTGCTCGCCTGGGGACAACGCAGTCGGGGTCTATTATCCGATCTTCGAGCTCGAACTTTGGTTTCCACTCCACCCCTTCCTCCTGCACATGCTGAACTTCCTCGAGCTTTTGTCCTTCCAGCTAATGTCGAACTCGATCAGCACCATGGTTGGATTCCTTGTTCTCTACTTCGGTAGCGGCATAAGTCCAACCCTGCCGCTATTCTGGTACTTCGTCAAGGCATATTGACATCCCCCTTGTTTGTGTGTAAGATGTGTGCAATAAATAATTGGGGGCGTGAGATTTAAATATGTATAACCGCAAGCGCACGGTGTTGTAGTGTGGCTTGGAGGGTCTAACTCAGGGAGGCGTGGTTGTGCTTGTGTCAAGAATGATCGGATTCACCCCATAGGCGAGCTAGCCCGAATCGGATGATGGGTTGTCACAGAAAATAGAATGCGAGGGATAAACAATATAAAGGGAAAACCCGGGACTTCGGTTTCCACCCTATCGTGCGATTCTCGCCGATACGGCCTACGGGTAGGCTAGCGATCAGAATTAGGGTCTAATGGTGAGATGTTGCCTCTAAGAGTGGTACCAGCGTCCCATGGGCCCGATATTCCGATCGGTACCCAGGATGATACGTCGGACTTCCCGGGTTCAGTCAGTGGGCATTCCCATGTCCATTAACACTGACCGACTCTGGGAGCACTAAGCTCGCAACGATAACTCCCAACATCTCATCATGTTGCTCCCGCGCGCTAGGATTCGACGTCTACGCTAAGGGCGTGAGCTATGGCTAGGGAGTCAACCGCCAAGTTTATTCCCCCTTGGCCCAACGGTCAAAGGGGGTGTTTTTCCCTCCGATGAAAATAAAACACCCCACGTAACCAGTAGATTCTTAATCCCTATGGATTTTCTAGTCCTATGGACGCATCGGGGAGAACCCACGAAGGAGTTTCCACCAAAATCCCAGATTAGGGAACTACTCACATATATTTACTAAAAAGCAATCTAAATCAAAATCGACCGTTAAAAACATGATCAAGCGATTGAAAAGCAGTAAGAGCAATGCAAATAATACTATATTAAAGTTTGGTAAAGATCAGACAACTTACAAATATCAAGAAAATTACAGCCGTCAAGAGAGAGAAAAACAGTAAAAAATAACAACTCCCGTTTCTGGAAAACCTAGGGGTCATATATATAGAAAACGATATCACCCGATCGGTTGAAAAGTCAACCGATCGGGTGATCTGCTTCGTTCTTCGGCAGCTCAGCATAGGAATTCACCCGGTCATACGGCACGGTCAGTTGAGGGTTGAAGCTGACCGGGATCTTCGCACCGTCGGGTGAACCGGTCGGTTGAGCTCTCCGTGTCTTGGCTTCAGAGAATTGGCTATAGATGAACCGATCGGGTGAAGGTCACCCGATCGGTTGGCATTCAGCATCAAATTCCAGAGAGTTGGGACGTGTGAACCGGTCTCTGAACCGACAGGTTGACTTTCTGACCGCTCCAGCTTCTGTCCGGGTGGTGCACGCGTGCATCACCCGATCGGTTGGAAGTGACCAACCGGTCGGGTGAGGGGCTGAAAGATGCTATCTTCGTCGTTTGATCCCCTGGATCACGCGTGACTCCTCCCGTTGCTCCGGGGACTTATGATATCTTCGTTATATGTCCCCTATGCGGGCAATCTCCTGAAAACACACAAAAACAAAGAGAAGTGAAAGAAAACGAGAAAATACGAGAAAACGAATATAAGACGACGGAAAATAGCGGAAAAACAAAGAGGAAAACGTGCGCGAATATATGAAATATAAACGCACGTCAAAATCCCCCAAGCTGAACCCTTCCTCGTCCTCGAGGAAGACGAGTGAGAGTAGAAGCTCGGAGGGAGAAAATAGAGAGGAAGAGAGAAAAGGAGAAAACAAAAATCCTAAATCACCCGTCAGAGCCAACAAAATCAAAAACAACACACCAAGCAAACAAACGCCAAATCACATCACTAAACCGAGGAATACGAGTCCAGACAAGTGCCGTGGGCCCATGCCGTGAAGCGCGAGTAAGCGTGGTCACGTGCTAGCAGTCGGTGTTACTATCTACATTGTGCAATAAGCTCCATATACACAAATCCAAGAAATGACCCAAATATCGATTCGATTTGAAATAAGCGGTGAATATATGGCTCAAGCATGCAAGAGAAGAGTATGAGAATAGAAATGCATCATGTGTCATGGACTCCACAGCTAGGGGCTTGGACATCACCACACTATCACCTAGATAATAGGTAGAAATTCCCTATTCCAAGTGTTTTCGAAAGCGATAGTGGTTGAGATGATGTGGAGTAGAACACTCGGTGCAAATTCTCGCCTTCCCTTTATTCACGGTAAGTAGGAAAATATTCACACTCATAAATTTTTTTTTGGTTTTGGATATATGTATTTTTTTGGATTTTTGGCTATACAATTTTCTCTTTTATTTTCTTTTTGGGTTTTTCTTTTCTTTTCTCTTTTTTTGAATTTTTGGGCTTTTGGTTATTCACATGTGTACTCTCCCAAGTGGGAGAACGGTACACGACGAGGGGATTTGCATCAAGTAAAACAAAAAAGAAGTCGGATTCTAGACACTTGGGCAAGGGAGATATTTCACTAATCAGAGCGTAGGCTAAATGGGTTATCCTAGTCCTAACTGTGGAATCCCGACACATGCGAAATGAAGCATACGATATATATATTCATGCATACAGAAGCAGATAAGAGAGGCAAATACCGCACATTCGAATCGAAGCATAATAATCTAGGGGTCATTCCTGGACAGGTATATAAAATAAAATTACAAAGTAGAAGTACACCAAATAGCTAGGCACGACACACGACTCACAAAAAAGCTAAGTGGACCCACGATGCATGAAATGCAAGATGACTCGATATCCTAGGGTTAGTGCATGTGATTATAAATGCCATGCTAGGTGTGTGTGATTTTGTGGCAATTCATCATAGGGTTCATCTCTAGGAGAAGGAGATGAAAAAGAAGAAAAGAAAAATAAAAACACGATGAAAAGGACTCAAAAACGAAAAAAAGACTCAAATGACGCACAAAGTGCGACTCCCCCAAGCTGAAGTTTGCATTGCCCTCAATGCAAAAGAATTAAATACGGGAGGGCAACGAATATGGGGGGAATACATACAGACACAAAAAGACACGAAAAACAAGAAAATCACACAAACGAAACTGAAAATAAGAATAAAAATAAAAATCACATCACACGACATATAAACAGAAAATAAAAGAAATAAAAAAGGAAAATCACACGACACGACAAATAAACAAACACACAAAGAAAACCGACACACGACAGCACACAGAAAAATTTGACTTCCCCCAAGCTAGACGTGACAATGCTAGCTAAATGATATGACCGTGAAAATGCAGAGATATGCAAGGGAGAGGTCAGAAAACAAAATGAAATCAAAAAGCAGGAGATGGGGAGTTCTCGTCCTCCTCGGAAAAGGGTGTGGATGTGTGGTCAGGGGAGGCGGGGGGTGTGCGAAGAAGTGGGGAAAGAGGTGGACGAATAGGTGCAGTGGGGGCATGAATGATGGTAGGAGTGTCGATGGAGGTGGGTGGTGGTGGAAGTACGACGATCAAGGCGGTGGTAGAAGGGATAGAAATGGGGAGAGAAGACGTGATGGTGATGGTAGTGGATGGCGGTGGGGGTGATCTGGAGTGCACCTGCAATTTCTTGCGGCGCACATATGGAGTGACGGTGGAGGAGGGAGGAGGTGGTGTGGGGGCGATAGAAGTGGTCGTGAGAGGAGAAGTGGATACGGGGATGGGAATAGATGTTGGTGGGGGAGATGATCGCCTAGGTGGGGGTGAAGGAGGTGGGGATGGGTATGGGGTTGGTGGAGGTGGTCTGAAAGTGTGAGTGAGGAGATGGAGGATGGTGGCCACGTTCCTCTCAAGAGCGAGGAAACGTGGGTGAGTGAGAAAGGAGGACGGTGATGGGTCCGAGGGGACAGAGGACGTGGCAAGAGCACGGAGAGCAGCGATCTCGGCCTCGAGACCAAGACGAGCTGAGGTCTGGCGGCGACCAAAAGAAGCAGACTGACGTGAAGCGGAAGTGGTGCCGGAAAGTGATGTGGAAGTAGTGCCGGCGGCAGTGGTCATGTCGGCACTGGACACAAGGCCGGAGATGGCCTCAGAAAGATCCTCAGAAGTGATAGGGCCAGGAGCACGGGTGGTGTGACTCGGGCCAGCCCCGATGTCTCCCCGGTGTTGAGTATTGATTCCCCGGATTTGGTTTTGATGATGAGCAAACATAAATATCGTGAACTAACACTGTGTGAGCGCAGTTATGGAGATCGTCGCCAAAAGTCTACGTATATCAAAAGCGACGTCTCAAGACTTCTCAAAGCGCGTGATCGTGTGCCTGGAGCTTCGTTGAAGCTCAAGGACCATTATTGAAGTCAAGAGATTCGGATTGAAGTTTTTGAAGACGGTTCGTCAAGGTTTATTTTATAGTCTTCTAGTTTCTTTCCGTAGAATGTTAAGCCTTGAGTAGGTCTTACATTATTAGAGCTAGGATTATCATAGAAGCCCATAGAAACTTTTCCGAAGCCTTACGCTTCTTGTCACGGCTTCTTGTGAATCGTAGTTGGTTCAAGAAGGAGAACCAACCGACTAGATGGCAATCTAGTCGGTCGGCAATCCTTCATGAACTGACTAGATATCCTTCTCAAATTCAGCTCATTCACTGTTTACAGTTAGTCGGTCCAAGAAGGTTCACCGACCGACTAGTTGTCAAACTAGTCGGTTAGGAATCCTTCTTAGACCGACTAGTTATGTCTTCATTTTCACAGCCTGAGCTACTGTTTATCGTTAGTTGGTAAAAAAACAATTATCGACCGACTAGTTGAGAAACTAATCGGTTGGAATTTGTTCTTAAACCGACTAGTTCTCCTAGCAGACAGCCTATTGTATTTCAACTCTTAGTCGGTCAAAGAACACTCACAGACCGACTAGTTGTGAAACTAGTCGATTGGCAAGTCTTCTTAGACCGACTAGTTCTAGTTCTCCTGAACTATCTTTATTGGCTGTCCACCTCTTAGTCAGTTCATGTTGAATCACCGACCAACTAGTTGAGAAACTAGTCGGTCAGTGATCCTTCTTTGACCGACTAGACTGCTTCAGAATAAAGCCGTTGGAGCATTTATTGCTACGAATTTTGCTCTCTCTTTCCTCTAACCTATTTATACTTGGAGAGGTTCTTTCCTAGTATTCAAGGCTAATATTCTAGAGGTTTAGAGAAATCAAAGAGGAGCCATTCAACTCTATTTCAAAGCTCTCTCTTCTCACAAGAATCTCTCCCTCAACTTCTTAAGCCCTAATTCCTCAAGAGAGATTCTCTACATTGTGAGCCTCTCAAGCTAAGAGCTTGATTCAAGGTCACCAACTCCTCCCTAGCCATCTATTGCTGGTCATCTACTTGGAGCTAGGGTTTGGTGCCTTCTTCTTCCTCAAAATCCTTCTTGCCCTAATATTGGTAAGTTTACTCAAGGCATAGGATTTTGTTGGTAAGTATTTCATTGTTTCATTTACTTTGCTTTTGCAAGTAGTTCTTTCGGTTTGTGAGAGAAGGGTGTGATCCCGGGTTGTGGGAGTCACATGTCATTTGTGTATGATTTGGTCTTGTAGAGGTTTTTCTACAAGAATTTCATAGTGCAAAGCTTGGGTTAGTGGTTTCTAACTCAAGTATCCGGAGGGGATCCGGGTGGTTGAGACGTAGGATCACCGGGAACAAGTCGGGGAGACTTGGGTGGATCCGAACCCGTTACATACTTTGTTTGCATTGTTTTAATTCTTGTTGTTTGTAGTTATTCCGCTTTGTTGTTTGTGTTTTGCACAATAATTAGGAATAACACTCTTGATTATTTTAAAGTACTTTTCACCCCCCCTCTAGTACTTGTGCAGTAGCTAGGCAGGGCAGTACATTTGGTATCAGAGCCAAGTTCATAGCTATGACAAACAACGACTACAGCGTCTTCAAGAATCGTGAAGGAGCTTCTTCGGTGATGGAAGGACACTCCTCAACTAGGCCTCCCTTCTTCAACGGTACCAATTATGGTTACTGGAAATGTCAGATGGAAACGTTCCTCTGGAGCACTTCACTATGGAGAGCCACGATGACGGAGTATGTCGAGCCCACCGAACAAGATTTCACGAAGTGGACTACCGCGGAGGTCGCCGCAGAGGTAAATAATGCCAAGGCAATGAATTCCTTGCAATGTGCGTTGGAGCCCGAAGACTTCAACAAGATTTGCACATGTTAGAGTGCATATCAAATATGGAACCAACTCCTCATCTTGCACGAAGGAACGAGTACGGTAAAGGACTCTAAACTCATTGTTGCTAACAAAGAGTTCGAATTATTTCACATGGAACTGGGTGAAAGTATGAAGGAGCACTATGCTCGCTTCGTGGACATATCCAACGAATTGGAAGCTCTTGGGAAGAACTACACCCAAAAGGAGAAATTCGCGAAGATTATTGACGGACTCCCTTCTTGTTGGGAAAAGCGTACCTTCGCCATCGAGGAAGGTAACGACATGAATAAATATACTATCGTATAACTAATGGGTACCTTGTTGTCTTATGAGGTACGCAAGGACAGTAAGATCAAGATGCAGGAAAAGATGAAGTCTTACTTGGAGCAAGACGTGCCAAAGAAAATGACGATTCCGTTCAAGGCCGCTCCATCTTCATCTACCGATGATGAAGAATCGAAAGACGAGTTGGACATAGAAGCTTTGGCCGATTTGGCAAAGAAGTTCGACTGATTCTTCCGAAAAGGTAAGTTCAAGAATAATTCTAAATTTAGTTCGACTAATGCCTCCTCTCCTGTGTGTTATAAATGCAATAAGCCAGGACACATCAAGCCGGATTGTCCTCTCAACAAACACAAGGAGAAGTGGAAGGAACCCAAGTACGACAAGTCGAGAAAGTACCAGAAGGGGTACAAGAAAGGGCGTGTCGGCTTATTCACTGACTCTGAAGAGGAATCCTCAAGTGGAGATCCGAATGATGAACAAGTGGAGAAAGCAAACATGTGCTTCATGGCTAGAGAGGAACATATTCAAGAGACATCCTCCGATGAAAGCGAGGATGAAAGCGAGGATGAAGGCGATGAGGTAACTATGGATGAACTTAGATTAGCTAACGAACAACTTTGGTCTAAGTTTTCTAAATTGGCTAGTAGATATAGCAAGATTAAAAATTAGCTAACTAGTCTCCAAACCTCACCTAAGTCTATCAGCATCAACAACGACACCGTTGTTGAAAGTTTGAGAAATGAGATTGTAAATCTCAAATCTCAACTTGAGCATGTTCATATTGAGGGTTCGGATGAACGCGAGATGGCAGATTTGACTTCTCAAAACTCAACTTTGAGTATTAAGAATGAGAATCTCAAATCTCGTGTTTATGTACTCACATCGCAAGTGTCCACCTTGGATGCTTCTATGCATTCTCTCACCGAGAAGTATGAGTACACATTAGGCCGAATTAATAAATTCAATAAAGGTAAGGGCCATTTGGATAATATCCTAAATGACTTACTTCCGGCCAATCATCACATTGGCTTGGGGTATAAGATGGGATACTTATCCAAATCGGTCACGACCTTTGTTAGGCCATCTTCCGAAGCCTCAACTAGTGGGAGTAAACACCCCATGGGTAGTTCTTCTACCAATGGTGCTTTCACTAGGTACACACCCCTGTTTGGAAAGAAACCCACTTTGGATGGACCTCCAAAGAAGGGTCATGCATTTATGTACACCTATGATATGCCGAGTAGGAACACACATCCTACCCCACATGTTTGCACGTATGATGATTTTTATGCTCCACATCCTCGAGCACGTGCACACCATGTGAAACACACTCATGCACGTGTTCCTCCACATGCATATGTTCATCCACACTATCATATGAACAATTTTCATCATGCACCATTTCATCATGTGCCATATGCCTATCCACGACATGCATCACGTAGAAATCAACATGTGGATGCTCTCAATAGGACTAGGGCTCCCAAGACATTCACCATTTGGGGCCCAAAGGACACAAGCATGCATGAAAAGCAAGCTTATATTAATTCGTATTTCAAGAATGTCGTGCATAATGATGATTTTGTTGGGAAGTCTAAGTCCAATTGGACTTGGCTTCCAAAGGTCTAATCTCTTAGGACCCAATGTCCTTGGGTACCATGGTAGGATATTTTTATCTTCAGGTACTCAAGAGTAAGAGAAGGAGCAACAAATCTATATTTAGCTCCAAGAATTGTGTTTTCTAGGTTCAATCCACCGTGGGATACCAACCCTACCAACTCCTTGATTTGCAAGGATTTTCATCCTAATGGAGTTGATGGTGCTTTAGTGATGCACCAAAGTAGGGGGAGCTTAATGTTGTAAGTATATTCTTACTTTTGGTATCCATGTATGTTGAATGCATGTAGATGTCTCTTTATGTTTTTAGACTATCTCATGCATATCTTGATGCTAGTTTTGAGCTTATGATTATGTACTTATCGTTCTCATGCTCATGGCATTCCATGCTTATTATTGACTCATTTAGTGAGTATCTCTCTTGGAATGCATGCTAGTACTAGATTTGTGTATGCCGTAAATTTTACGAAGTTTCTATCTCTATTTTTGGCATAACATTGTTGCATGTTATTGATTGCATATTGTTTTAATCACCTTGTCACCTCACATCGCACACTTCACTTAGAATTGAAATGCTTATTCTTTGTGATCTTCTTCGATCGATGTTGTGACCTTTGGTGTTATATAATGTGTGCATCTTTTTCTTGTGCACATTGGATTTATGTCTCTGATATTGATTTCGTTGCTCGACGATTATTTTTGGTTAAATAGATTTACTTTTATGAAAACATAGAATTGTTTTCCATGCACTTAATTAACCAAGATGTTGATATTGGAGAATATGTTGCATAACTTTGCTTTGAGTTTTGATGATTTCATTTTTCGATTTTCGACTATGGTCTCGTTGGCACGCCTTGATTTTTTTCGGTATTTTATATTTGGTATTTTACATTGGTGTCATTAGGACCATACACATATTCTTAGACTCTCGTGCTTTTATTTTTAGGCATTGTTGTTATCGTTGATCTCCTCCCGCTCTTTTTGCTAATGCCAAAGGGGGAGAGAATTAATAATGACGATGTGCTTAATGATAATTCAAAGAATTTTACCGTGAATCTAATTTGATATGTTAGATTCAGGGGGAGTCAAGATATAAAAATGGATTTAGATCCTAAATTTCGATATTTGAGTTCACATCTTATACTTTCCTCGACTGCTTGATGTGTATGATCATTATTGAATGCGGAACTAACGTGTCATCAATGCAGGGGGAGTAAGTAAAATTCATTTGAATTATTATTATTGATTATTATTTATGTTGGTTTGTCATCACCAAAAAGGGGGAGAATGTTGAGTATTGATTCCCCGGATTTGGTTTTGATGATGAGCAAACATAAATATCGTGAACTAACACTGTGTGAGCGCAGTTATGGAGATCGTCGCCAAAAGTCTACGTATATCAAAAGCGACGTCTCAAGACTTCTCAAAGTGCGTGATCGTGTGCCTGGAGCTTCGTTGAAGCTCAAGGACCATTATTGAAGTCAAGAGATTTGGATTGAAGCTTTTGAAGATGGTTCGTAAAGGTTTATTTTATAGTCTTCTAGTTTCTTTCCGTAGAATGTTAAGCCTTGAGTAGTTCTTACATTATTAGAGCTAGGATTATCATAGAAGCCCATAGAATCTTTTCCGAAGCCTTACGCTTCTTGTCGCGGCTTCTTGTGCATCTTAGTTGGTTCAAGAAGGAGAACCAACCGACTAGATGGCAATCTAGTCGGTCGGTAATCCTTCATGAACCGACTAGATATCCTTCTCAAATTCAGCTCATTCACTGTTTACAGTTAGCCGGTCCAAGAAGGTTCACCGACCGACTAGTTGTCAAACTAGTCGGTTAGGAATCTTTCTTAGACCGACTAGTTATGTCTTCATTTTCACAGCCTGAGCTACTGTTTATCATTAGCTGTCACGCTCCGCTTCCCAAAACAGCGGAGGCGAAGCGTGACAAGGCCCGCTTAGGCCAGAGCTAACGAGCCCTGACCCAATAAGCGTCTGTGTGGTACCAAGACGAAGGTACATGTCCCTGCATGTTAGTACATAACAATAAAAGTACAAGAAGGAAAGAACATCACATTTTATTTCAACATATCAAAAGTACCAAGTCTCAATGCCCGAAGGGCTACAACAGCAGAAAGGAAATCTAACGGTGCAAGCACCCTACCTAATCAAATAACAAAAGGTGCTACGCACCCAACTAAAATAAATGGATAACTCTGGAAACTGCAACGGGAAAGTCTCTAGCTCTGGTCTTCCTCAGGATCGTACTCAGGATCAACACTCTCTGGCTCCACGTCAGCTGGCAAATCAGTCTCCTCAACGTACTCTGGCTCGATCCCTGACGTACAGCACCAAAAGAAGGAACTGTACGTCAGGTAAGGTCTACAAGAAAAGGTTAGACCAAACTGCAAGTGCACCAATTATTTAACAAACGTTTTATTGGTTGATTAACATGCTGAGGTTATAACAGACGAACGAACAAAAGTACACGCAGCTGGAAAGTAAACACGACAAGTAGTAATCGTAGCGAGTGCTACAGATTACGGGACTAGCCTACATGTGTCAAGACAAGACGGAACATGGAGAGCCAGACATGACAAGACAATACACGAAAAGGGTTCACGCCTGTACGGTTCGAGGGGGATCAGACCCTCTTGCCGTGTGCACGCTCAACCCTACCCCAAAACCCCAAGAATCGTGACAGGACAAGGGATCACTTGCTCTAGCTTGACAAGTGCCCTATTGCTCTCTGAGCTGTGTATCAATACAAGGGATCACCTGATCTAGCTTGACAGGTGCCCTATTGCCCATCGGGCTGTGAATCAGTACAAGGGATCACTCGCTCTGGCTTGGCGAGTGCCCTATTGCCCAGCGGGCTGTGCAAGAAGGGACGGGACATGGCACGACGGAAAGGACATGACATGACAAAACAGGAGGGGTTGTACTAGGGTGTCCACAACTCACACACGTGCATGTCAATCCTATGATGTCAAAATTGTTGTTGTTGGACTCAGACTTCGTTGTCAATTCTGAGCCATCAAGGGCGTCCCGGACGCTATCATTTCACGTCCGGTCCTCATCATTCCAAACTATCAGTTCTAACAAGACTAAGGCCTAAACATGGCCAAGAACACAAGTGGTACACTTGCTTGCGGTGGCGAGTGCGTCGTCTCCCTGGTACGTCTCGTCCAAACGTCTCGTCGACGTAAGAGCGTCTGAAAATGACGATTGCACGAAGATCCGACGTCAGATCTGGAAAGGTGGAAGCTTTGCGTCGTCCGAAAACTCCTAGGCCGCGGGTAGCACAGCGAGGAATGTTGATTGTTGATGATGACGTTGGCCTCTGAAGGTGATGACGAAGAACCTGGCGTCCCCCGGAGTTGATGATGTCGGATCGGGGATTTAAGCGCCACGCGAAGAGAACGGCGGCCAGAGCTTGGCTGTGGGTTCAGATCTGGGGAAGATGAGGTGATGGTCGGTTGTGGGGAAGACATGGAGGAGGTAGAGAAACAGGAGAAAGGCAGGAAAGAGAAAGGAGAAAGAAGAATGGAAGAGGGGTGGAAGACCTTGAAGAAGGTGGGGGCAAGGGAGGAGGAAGGAGAGGCAAGGGAGGAGAAGGAGATGAGTTGGGGAAGCAAACAACTTAAAACAATGAGGAGGAATGAAGAGCAGCCACGCGTTTAAATAAGAAAACGAAACGGGGGCTAGGTCAAAACTAGGGTTTCGGGGGTCAGTTAGTCGGTCTGAGAAAGGTGGTTGACCGACTAGTTCGAGAACTAGTCGGTCGGTCATCTAACTGTGACCGACTAGAAGGCAAACAGAGAACAGTGTCGGTATAGGATTGATAGATTTAGTCGGTCTGTGAAGGCTCGTCGACCGACTAGTTTGCAACCTAGTCGGTCGGCCAGTGTTTATTGACCGACTAAAGGATAAAAGTGGTCGACAAGAAGTTTTGAAAATTAGTCGGTCTGAGAAGAAAACTTAACCGACTAGTTCATCAACTAGCCGGTCGGTATTCGTTCTTAAACCGACTAATGATAAACAGTAACTCAACTGCATGAAATGATCTCTAACTTAGTCGGTCTGCGAAGAAGTGTTGACAGACTAGTTCGACAACTAGTCGGTCGGTGGATGAACTTAGACCGACTAAGAGTAAACAGTAACTCAGTGGAAAAATCTGACGGAAACTAGTCGGTCCATGAAGAGGTTTTGACCGACTAGATTGACTTCTAGTCGGTCGGTCCTTATTCTTGAACCGACTAAAATGCACACCAAGTCTCCAAATGAAGTGCGAAGCTTCGGGATGAGTTCTAGGGACTTCTAAAATGAGTCTGGCTCTAAGACAAGAGCGTCATGAAGCACACTTAGCTCCAGATAGGGGAAAAGATACGGAAAATAAAAGAGAGAAGACAAACAATCATATATATATATATATATAAATATCATCATACAGAAACCCGCCGTTACATCCTACCCACCTTAAGAAAATTCCGCCCTCGGAATTTCTATCAGAAAAGGTGAGGGTAACGCTCTCTCATCTCATCCTCTCTCTCCCAAGTGGACTCTCCAGGTGATCTGTGACACCACATCACTCTCACCAGGTCGACTACCTTGTTCCTCAACTGCTTCTGTCGACGGTCCAAATTCTGCACGGGTTGCTGGTCATATGTCAGGTCCGGTCGGACCGTGATCTCCGAGAAATCCACTGTGTGCGACGGATCACCGACGTACCGACGCAACTGAGATACGTGGAAAACATCGTGAACCCCCACCAAAGATGGTGGCAGAGCAAGGCGGTAGGCCACTGCTCCCATACGCTCCAGCACATCGAAAGGTCCAATGTACCTCAGACTCAGCTTCCCCTTCTTCCCGAATCAGATAACTCCGCAGTTCGGAGAAATCTTCAAGAAGACGTGGTCTCCAGGCTGAAACTCCAAAGGTCTCCTCTTGGCATCCGCCCAATGCTTGAACTGATCCTGTGCAACTCTGAGCTTCTCCCTGATGTCTCTCACGACATCCACAGCTTCAACTATCATCTCTGGACCCAACAGCTCCCGATCTCCAACGTCATCCCAGCTCAGTGGCGATCGACATTTCCTCCTATATAAGGCAGCAAACGGTGCCATGCCAATGCTCGCCTGGTAGCTGTTGTTATAAGAAAACTCCACCAAATGGAGATGGTCCTCCCAAGATCCCTTCAAATCGATCGTACAAGCTCGCAGCATATCCTCTAGTATCTGAATAGTCCTCTCGGACTGGCCATCGGTCTGCGGGTGGTACGCCATACTGAAGCTCAGACTCGTACCCAAATGCTCCTGCAGACTTCTCCAGAACTGAGATATGAACCTCGAATCTCTGTCAGAAACGATGCTCACGGGGACTCCGTGTAAGCGTACAATCTCCTGCACGTACACGGCTTACGTCACAACTAACTCAAGGAGGAAAATCAAATAGAAGTAAAAGAAGGAATTTTACCTCTAGATACTTCCTCGCCAAAACTTTCGTAGACTGGCCCACTCAGAAAGGAATGAAATGCGCAGACTTAGTCAACCGATCAACGATCACCCAGACTGCGTCGTTCTGTTTCGGGGTCCGAGGTAAACCAGTCATGAAATCCATCGTAATATGCTCCCACTTCCACTCCGGAATAGGAAGCGGTTGCAGCAACCCAGCAGTACGATGGTGCTCGGCCTTCACCTGTTGGCATATCAAACACTTGGCAACGCTCCGTGCCACACTCCTCTTCATGCCAATCCACCAATAATTCAGTCGAAGGTCCTTATACATCTTGGTATCACCAGGATGTATAGAATAAGGTGAGCTATGAGCCTCGCTCAAAATCTCCTCCCAAATATCACCTGCAGGTATGCAGAGTCTGTTGGAAGCAACGATCTAGGATCTTGGTTTGATGATGACAAACGTGTCGGTATATCTAATGTGTGTGCTCAGTGTGTCTCAGGCTTGGCGAAATGATGTACTTTCGATATTTGGCGGAATTGCTATTCGTATAGCACATAGGGAGAGATGGAGTGTCTGTGCACAAAGAAGTGTGACTTGGTCAAAAGATGATTGGTTCGAATCAATTGGTGATTGGTGCAAATCAAATACTTATGGTTGATTTGATTAAGTCACAAGTTTCATATCCGATTCCAATCTCACTTGATTTCCTATTCGAATTCCTTAGCCAAAACAAATACTATCACATTCAAAATCCCAATCAAAATACAAAATCCCTATCTCTTAGGGACTCTCCCCAAAAACCCCAACCCTAGCCTATAAAAACACTATTGAGGGGGTACGGTTTTTTTTGCGGCTGATACAAGGAGAGGCTACGGCAATCAAAAAGTAATTAGAAAGTGCGGCAACAAATCAAAAAGGGTGCTAAACAATTTTTTAGCCTTTCATCAAACATCACAGCCAACCCTAGTCTATAGCCGCACCTCTGTTCAAAAACCCTACCCAAGAAAATCTCCAAGCCGCCATCGTCTTGAAGTCTCTACGCCACAAAATCGTCGCAATCGAAGGAGTTCGCCGCAGCAGTACACGAAGAGCACGCCGGCGCCAAACAAAGACATATCGAAGCTCCTTCAACAAGCAACACCCTCTGCGTGCTGCTGTTCATCCCCAACACCACCGAGCGTCACACCCTCCCATTGAAGCAGTTGATGCTATCTGCGTCGAACGAGATCCAAGTTGCTGTCGACAAGCCTCCAAGAACTCCTCTTCAAGTCTCCGCCGAGAGGTGATCGAATTACTTGCCGCCGCCACTGCTATCATCGAAAAGAACTTCCTCGCTGCAGTCGGAGCCCGCCGAAGATAACGCCGCCATCACCGTAAAGCGCTGCTGCTGTCGGAGCCTCGCCATCGTCGAAGAGGAGACGACGTTAAAGACGGTCGCCGTGAAGAGGAACATCGATCGTCCTCGCTGCTGAAGCTGCTGAACCATTCGACGACGAGGGCTCGAAGCAGAGACGAGCCGCTGCCGTACTTACTCCGCCGTTGAAACAGTTCTCCGCTTGAAGTCGTCGCAGTCGTCATCGTTGAAGTCGACATCCCCTCCGCCATCGCTCGAAGAGACGTCGTTCCACGCTGCATGGGATGAGAACGAGCGGACGGATGTGATCGCAGATCAAAACAAATCGACGGCGAGGATTTTTTTTTAACCGAGATCAAATTGCAATCGAACGAAGGCGGGATTATATCGGGGCTGACGTGGCTTCTTCCGAGCGAATCAAAAATCAAATCAACGGCGGAGATCGTTTTACTGCAAGCGAAATCAACGGCGAAGCCCGCATCAATCCGAGCTGACGTGGCATCGCTTTTAAGTTAATTGCTCGGTGCACAGCTGCTGAGTTAAACAGGATTGAACTACATTGCTGTGCACACCGACTGCAACTTAAAAGAGGAGTTACTTTGCGCACAGGCTGCTTAAATATAAGATTTGAACTCAACTGCTTTGCGCACCGACCGCAAGATCAAACAGCATTGCTGAGCGCACAGACTGCAAAATATTGAGGATTGAACTGAAACTGCTTTGTGCACAGACCAGTGCATATATTGACATCCAGGAGTCGGATTGAGACACCGTTTGCGTCAGATTGGAGCTGACGACGCGCTGATTGACAGAGACGCCTACACGGACACAAACTGAGCATTTCTAAACTCTTAAACTATTTTATTTGTGTCTTAGTGTAACGTTCTCTGTGGGGAAACTTTTACCTATTTTTGTGGACTATTTTGGAACTTGTCTAGTTGGGACTAGACAAGTGGGACCTAGCTAGTTTGGGACTAGCTGGTAGAAAGCTTTGTTAGGATTGATAGTGAGAGGAAACACTGTGTGTGGGGTACTGAGAGTCTGGCGAGTGTAGGGACGTAGAGGGTGCTCTGAGCGTGCTCTAACTTGTGACTTTGTACCTATTGCACTATTCAATCTAGTATTAGCTTTGGGGGCTGTACTAGGTCGTTGGGACGACCGAACCAGGGTAAATCTGCTGTGTACTCTGTGTCTGTTTTTATTACTCTGGTTGTGCTTTTAACTGCGTGTGATTTCTCTTGGGTTGCACGAGAATTTTTCTTAGCCTATTCACCCCCCCCCCCCTCTAGGCTAGGATCCAGATCCAACAAGTGGTATCAGAGCCAGGTTAGTAGATCTAGCCTAGTTGACCATGGACCACATTGATAGTGCTTTTGCTGAGGGTCAGTCTATTTCCCGACCACCTAGATTTAATGGAGTAGACTATGCTTATTGGAAAAATCGTATGAGAATCTACTTGATTTCTATTGATTATAAAGCGTGGCAAATTGTTGAAAAAGGATATAAATCACCTGTTATCAAAATTGAAAATACTGAGATGCCTAAACCTGATGATAAGTGGAATGATAATGATTGGAAGCTTTATTCTTTAAATGCTAAAGCTATGAATGCTCTTATTTGTGCATTAGATAAATCTGAATTCAATCGTATCTCACATTGTCTAACTGCGCAGGAAATATGGCATACTTTGGAGGTGACGCATGAGGGAACGTCACAGGTGAAGGAGTCTAGACTTGCACTTCTGAGCACGGAATACGAGGGATTTCGCATGCTACCATCAGAGACGATATCAGAAATGTTTACGAGGTTCACCAACATTGTCTACAAGTCTAGTTCGCTCGGTAAGCCATATTCTAGCCTTGAGCAGGTGAGGAAGATATTAAGAGCTCTGCCAAGCTCTTTCAGGCCTAAAGTCACTGCCATCCAAGAAGCGAAAGATTTATCACAGATGAGGGTGGAGGACTTAATAGGTAATTTAATGTCCCACGAGCTTGAATTGCAAAATATTGATGAAAGGGAGAAACCTGAGGAAAAGGAGAAAGCTACCAAGCCACTTGCTCTGAAAGCTGACGAAAGTGAAGATGATGATGATGACATAGCGCTAATGGTCAGAAATTTCAGAAATTTTGTCCAGACCAAGCAAGGAAGAGCAGAAATGGCACCCAGGTTTAATCGCTCTAACTTTTTTCAGTCTTCTAAGCAAAATTATGATCAGAATACTACTAATAGAATGACTTGTTTCAAATGCAAGAAAAGAGGACATCGAATGAGGGATTGCCCACATGAGACAGCTCAGGTAGCTAAAGAAAAGGGAAAATCCAAGGTGCTTACTTGGGACATGGATAGCGAAGCTGAGAGCGAGGAGGAGGAACACGAAGCCCATTCATGCATGGCATTGATGGGAATACACAATGAGGTAACTTCTGGTAGTAAAACTGAACTCCTTACTCTTTGTAAAAAAATGCAAGATAAAATAGTAGAGCTTGAATCCACTATAGATGATTATCAAAATGAGAACTTTGAAATGCAACAATCTGAATATGAAATGTCTAAAGAGATTGAAAAACTCAAAATTGATATTGTTGCACGTGACTCTACTATTGATATTCTGAAAAAGGAAAAATCCAGTTTTAATGATGAAGCACCTTGTCTCTCTTGCCCTTCCTTGATGAATAATATTAGCATGCTTAAACTTGATTTGATTAAGCTCGAAACTGAAAAAGACTATGTTATTAAAGAGCTTAACGATAAATTCTGCATGTTGGATAATGATTTTAAAAGAAAAATGGTTGAATTTGAAAAGAAGGAAGAGGAAAACAAGAGAGCTTTTATAAGTAAATGCACATTGCTTGTGGAAGAAAATAAATTGTTGAAAACCAAAGTCTCTAATCTTGAATTGGCCATTAAGAAATTCTCTACAGGAAAACAATCGTTGGACACTATTTTAGAGAATCAATTATATGGCAATAATAGAAGAGGACTTGGTTTTGGTCTGAAAAACGTTGAAAAACAAAAATTCAAGAAGTTTCACAATGCACCGTCTATTGCGAAAAACTTATATGCAAAGTGCTTTACTTGTGATAGTGTAGGCCATACTTCATACTATTGTAAATTTAGGAACACTAAAATCAAGTTTAAACAAGTGTGGGTTCCTAAGACAATATTGGCTAACACTAGTGGACCTTGTTGGATTCCAAGGTCACGCTTAACACCTTTCATGTAGGTGTGATGGAGTTTTGGCGAGGAGCGTTAAATTCAATGTCTCATTCTTTTAGCTCCTTCGTCAAATAGCGACGAGAAGGTATAATTTCTATCCCTCTTTGAATTCCATTGCATACCTTCATAGATTTTCTGTGTGCTTGATTTATTTTGGTTTGTGTGCTTGCATGGATGATTTTTAATGTTTTTATTTCTGAAAAAAAATTGAAAAATCAATAAAAAAAATAAAATAAAAAAAATGTGTGCTTATTGAATCCCCTTTTGAATCTCTTGAGTGATATTGTATGAATGATCAATTCTATCCCTTGTAGAAGTCAATTCATTATTGTTGTAGCTACATGGACATGATGTTATTCCTTTTAGTAGCCATGACATGTCTCATAAGTTTCAAACTTGACTTCTACACCTACATTTGCACTTTCACGATATTTGACTTTTTAGTGCTTTTGGAGATTCTTTTGAAGAATAATGGAAAGTGAATGTAGGAATGATTAATTTCTGAAATTTCTAAGGGATATGATGTGTGTAGCCATGAATTAAAACTGAGCTCAAAAGAATTGAAAAAAAAACGATATTTGCTCCGTATGAAAAATGGATACACTTCATGGCTAAAACACAACTCACGAGTATCCAACTTGTGCTACATGGGTAATCATTAGCGTTGGTGTATATAACTCGTCAAGCAATGCCATCCCACATTTAAAAGTCCTTTTAGGCCATGTTTTGGGATTCGGTATCTTGAACTCATCTTTGATGAGGTGGGAAAACTCAATCCTAGTGATATTCATGAAAATTGGAAAATGTGGATTGATTTGATTGAATTTCTGAAATTGAATCTCCTCTTGTCCTTAATTGTCTATATCACTACACTTTCACAAAGGTGGAGAAGTCCGGGTATGAAATTATATGAACTTGAGCTGCCTATTATTTAGACTACTCATGCAAATTGCACGCTACTTCTAATAATGATTTATTTTTGCATGTGATATTTTTGTGACTTCATTAATCCACTTTTGGTGATTACAAAGGGGGAGAAAGAGAAAGAAAAGATTTTGACAGCTTTGGTATTATTCGTTGAAGGGGGAGCTTGGAAAATACTTGAATATATGGTGAAGGGGGAGCTTGAGAGAAGGGGGAGCATGCTATTGTTGTAGTATTATTTGTTATTAGTTTGTGCATGCTATTGTTGTAGTGCTTAAATATTCATCCCATGATTTATATTGCATTACACCCTTCAACACACTTCACACACTCATTTCTATTGATCAAATCTTTTGTGGGTTTGTCATCACCAAAAGGGGGAGATTGTTGGAAGCAACGATCTAGGATCTTGGTTTGATGATGACAAATGTGTCGGTATATCTAATGTGTGTGCTCAGTGTGTCTCAGGCTTGGCGAAATGATGTACTTTCGATATTTGGCGGAATTGCTATTCGTATAGCACATAGGGAGAGATGGAGTGTCTGTGCACAAAGAAGTGTGACTTGGTCAAAAGATGATTGGTTCGAATCAATTGGTGATTGGTGCAAATCAAATACTTATGGTTGATTTGATTAAGTCACAAGTTTCATATCCGATTCCAATCTCACTTGATTTCCTATTCGAATTCCTTAGCCAAAACAAATACTATCACATTCAAAATCCCAATCAAAATACAAAATCCCTATCTCTTAGGGACTCTCCCCAAAAACCCCAACCCTAGCCTATAAAAACACTATTGAGGGGGTACGGTTTTTTTTTGCGGCTGATACAAGGAGAGGCTACGGCAATCAAAAAGTAATTAGAAAGTGCGGCAACAAATCAAAAAGGGTGCTAAACAATTTTTTAGCCTTTCATCAAACATCACAGCCAACCCTAGTCTATAGCCGCACCTCTGTTCAAAAACCCTACCCAAGAAAATCTCCAAGCCGCCATCGTCTTGAAGTCTCTACGCCACAAAATCGCCGCAGTCGAAGGAGTTCGCCGCAGCAGTACACGAAGAGCACGCCGGCGCCAAACAAAGACATATCGAAGCTCCTTCAACAAGCAACACCCTCTGCGTGCTGCTGTTCATCCCCAACACCACCGAGCGTCACACCCTCCCATTGAAGCAGTTGATGCTATCTGCGTCGAACGAGATCCAAGTTGCTGTCGACAAGCCTCCAAGAACTCCTCTTCAAGTCGCCGCCGAGAGGTGATCGAATTACTTGCCGCCGCCGCTGCTATCATCGAAAAGAACTTCCTCGCTGCAGTCGGAGCCCGCCGAAGATAACGCCGCCATCACCGTAAAGCGCTGCTACTGTCGGAGCCTCGCCATCATCGAAGAGGAGACGACGTTAAAGACGGTCGCCGTGAAGAGGAACGTCGATCGTCCTCGCTGCTGAAGCTGCTGAACCATCCGACGACGAGGGCTCGAAGCAGAGACGAGCCGCTGCCGTACTTACTCCGCCGTTGAAACAGTTCTCCGCTTGAAGTCGTCGCAGTCGTCATCGTTGAAGTCGCCATCCCCTCCGCCATCGCTCGAAGAGACGTCGTTCCTCGCTGCATGGGATGAGAACGAGCGGACGGATGTGATCGCAGATCAAAACAAATCGACGGTGAGGATTTTTTTTAACCGAGATCAAATTGCAATCGAATGAAGGCGTGATTATATCGGGGCTGACGTGGCTTCTTCCGAGCGAATCAAAAATCAAATCAACGGCGGAGATCGTTTTACTGCAAGCGAAATCAACGGCGAAGCCCGCATCAATCCGAGCTGACGTGGCATCGCTTTTAAGTTAATTGCTCGGTGCACAGCTGCTGAGTTAAACAGGATTGAACTACATTGCTGTGCACACCGACTGCAACTTAAAAGAGGAGTTACTTTGCGCACAGGCTGCTTAAATATAAGATTTGAACTCAACTGCTTTGCGCACCGACCGCAAGATCAAACAGCATTGCTGAGTGCACAGACTGCAAAATATTGAGGATTGAACTGAAACTGCTTTGTGCACAGACCAGTGCATATCTTGACATCCAGGAGTCGGATTGAGACACCGTTTGCGTCAGATTGGAGCTGACGACGTGCTGATTGACAGAGACGCCTACACGGACACAAACTGAGCATTTCTAAACTCTTAAACTCTTTTATTTGTGTCTTAGTGTAACGTTCTCTGTGGGGAAACTTTTACCTATTTTTGGGGACTATTTTGGAACTTGTCTAGTTGGGACTAAACAAGTGGGACCCAGCTAGTTTGGGACTAGCTGGTAGAAAGCTTTGCTAGGATTGATAGTGAGAGGAAACACTGTGTGTGGGGTACTGAGAGTCTGGCGAGTGTAGGGACGTAGAGGGTGCTCTGAGCGTGCTCTAACTTGTGACTTTGTACCTATTGCACTATTCAATCTAGTATTAGCTTTGGGGGCTGGAGTAGGTCGTTGGGACGACCGAACCAGGGTAAATCTGCTGTGTACTCTGTGTCTGCTTTTTATTACTCTGGTTTTGCTTTTAACTGCGTGTGATTTCTCGTGGGTTGCACGAGAATTTTTCTTAGCCTATTCACCCCCCCTCTAGGCTAGGATCCAGATCCAACAGAGTCTGCTGTTGTACCGCAGCGAACCATACTCATGAATCAAAAACTCCGCACGCAGTCCAGCTTCAACCTGCCTCCTGATCCTCTGCAACTTTGGATCTCCTGCCTGTGCTGCCTTGATCCGATCCACGATCGTGGACTGAATCTGCAAATTCATGAATGAAAGAACCACACCAGGTAGGACGACCTCCAAATCCATCTCCTTCAGCTCCTGCTGAATCCTCCAGTCAGCAGTATGCATCATAGCAGTAGGAAGTCTACTCAAGGCATCCGACACTACGTTCACCTTCCCTTGGTAATACTGCAGATCTATCTCATAGTCAGCCATGAGCTCCAACCATCGTCTCTGACGCATGTTGAGCTCCTTCTGCGTGAATATGTACTTCAAACTTTTGTGATCGGTGAAAATCTTCACGTTATCACTCAGTAAGAAGTGCCTCTAAATCTTCAATGCAAAGATCACTGCTGCCAACTACAGACCGTGCGTCGGGTAATTCTTCTCGTGCGCCCTCAGCTGGCGAGAAGCATACGCGACCACATGGCCATGCTGATGCAGAACACATCCTAGGCCCTTCCCTGATGCATCACAATATACTTTGAAGCCTCCGCTTCGATCCGATACCACCAAAACCGGTGATGAGGTCAACCTCGCCTTCAAGATACCAAAAGCCTCCTCACAAGCATCAGACCACTGAAACTCCACCTCCTTCCTCGTCAGCTTCATCATCGGCTCAGCAATCTTCGAGAAATCCTTGATGAACCGCCGATAATAGCCTGCTAAACCAAGGAAACTCCTGATGTCGGACGCTGAGTGCAGAGTCAGCCAATCTCGAACTGCTCTGACCTTCTCCGGATCCACTGATATGCCATCACCGGACACCACGTGTCCCAGAAATACGACTCTGTCCAGCCAGAACTCGCACTTGCCATACTTGGCATACAACTTGTGTCGCCTCAGCGTCTCTAGCACTGTCCTCAGATGACAGCTGTGCTCTTCTTCAGACTTCGAGTAAATAAGAATGTCGTCAATAAAGATAACGACAAACTTATCCAGGAAGTCATAAAAAATCAAGTTCATAAGATTCATGAACACAGCTGGAGCATTGGTCACGCCAAATGGCATAACCACGAACTCTTAGTGCCCGTACTTCGTCCGGAAAGCTGTCTTCGGAATGTCATCTTTCTTCACCTTCAGCTGATGATATCCGCTCCTCAAATCCAACTTCGAGAAAACTCTTGAACCTCCCAGCTGATCAAAAATGTCATCGATACATGGCAGTGGATACTTGTTCTTCACGGTGACAGCATTCAATCCTCGATAGTCCACGCACATCCTGCGTGACCCATCCTTCTTCTTCGCAAGCAACACTGGTGTGCCCCACGACGACACACTAGGGTGGATGAAACCCTTCTGCAACAGCTCATCTAGTTGCTTCCGCAGCTCCTCTAGCTCCGCAGGAGCCATCCTATACGGCGCCTTCGATATCGGCTGCGCACCCGGCATCAGATCGATACCGAACTCCAAAGCTCTGTCGGGTGGCAGACCCGAGATATCCTCCGGGAAGACGTCGTCGAAGTCTTTGACAACTGCTGGTCGGTCGATCTCCATCTCCATCTGCAATGCTGCTAACACCGACACCTCCGGCTTGGCCCGGAATCTGATGGGCCCAAGCGAATCATCTTTGCTGCGGAACTCGAACTCCGGATGACCTGGAATCCGGAATACCACTCTCTTGCTGCGACAATTGATCGAAGCGTGGAAATCTCCCAGCCAATTGATGCCAAGGACGACATCGAAATGTGGTAGATCCTGGACAATGAAATCTGCATATAATTCATATCCACTGACCACTAGGGGAATCGATCGACATCACATGTTCACCGTCACCACTCTGTTCCCTGTGGTGATGTCCCAACACTTAGGAAGTGTGTGGGTAGGAATGGAGTGCTTTGTCATGAACTTCCGGGATATGATGCACATGGATGCACCGGAGTCAAACAAAACCAAAGCAGGGTGGGAGAACACAAGAATGGTGCCTAGGAAAACATAGGGTCTAAGGTCAAGACACTACTCTAGCAATCAACAACCAAGCTATACTAACAAAACTAGTAATACAGTCTAAATATGAAATGAAGAGACTAAATCAAGAAATTACCTGCAATAACTCCATCCACCTCCTCGGTCTCAACAGCTGTCATGGTATAGGCCGGCCTCGGAGGCTGCACTACTCGTTGGTACATCTGCCTCTGTGGCACCAAGGGTGGTCCACGAACAGCAGGTCCTCTCTGAACTGGGGCAGGCGCCCTCATCTGCAACGGGGCTGGCGCTCCAACAATAGCACTGCAGGCTCTCGGGCAATCCTTCGCAGCATGCGAAGCATCTCCACAAAGTAGGCACAAACCCAGCTTCCTCATATAGTTGGTCTGGACATGTCCGGGCTTGCCGCAGAAATGGCACGGACCCTTGCTCTGCTGCTGCACTGGTGCTCCAGGTCTCTTGAATGGCACAGTCTGGACTGGCCTTATCATCCGCCTGGCAGGTGGCCGGTACTGCTCCATAGGGTGCTTTCCTCTGTCCGCTGGAGTGTCAGGCAGGTGCAAAATCGTCTCATAATTCTTCGCAGCATCTAACACTTCCCTCATAGTCGAGAAACTAGCAGAGGACATGGAAGCCTGGACCTTCGGACGAAGTCCTTGACGGAACCGCTCAGCTCGGTTCTCCTCTTTCTTCTCCATGTGCGGGGCAAAACGGCTCAACATCTCCGAATTCAGCCTCATACTCATCGATCGTCATGTCCCTCTGCTTCAGATCCACAAATCTGCCCATCAGCTCTCTCCTAGCTGCCTTGGTGAAGTACTTCTCCTTGAACATGTGGCGAAAAGTCTTCCACTCCATAGGCTTCTGCAGACGCCTCTCCTCAATACGCCACCAGTTTTGGGCAATCTCAGTCAGCTGCATCTTCGCGATCTCCACCAGAGTCTCATCTTGAATCTTGGCAGCTTCAAACTTCTCCTCAATGCTCTGGATACACTCATCGGCACCCAGAGGTCCTTCCTTCCCCGAGAAGGTCTTTGGCTGAAGCTCGTTGAACTGCTTCACTCCTGGAGCAGCTCGCGGAGCAGGCGGAGGTGGAGGTGGTGCAACAGGTGGGGCCCGGGCAGCACGGTTGGACTGCTGCACCAGCTGATGCTGCACCTCAAGCATCTCTTGCATCACGCCAAGGAACTGACGGAACTCTCCGCCCTGGTCTTCCTAAATTCCATCTTCAGCGCTCCCCGATCGGGTAGTACATCGCCCTGCCATCCTATTGATAGAAAGACATAGGTTAGACTCGTACAATGTTTGAATATCAAAAGTGAATGTCCTTACTCTTACTGTTCTGTACTTGCAGAAAGATTGGGATGTGACCTGCATGGGCCACCACTAAAACCTGTCATGCCCCGCTTCCCAAAACAGCGGAGGCGAAGCGTGACTAGGCCCGCTTAGGCCAGAGCTAACGAGCCCTAACCCAATAAGCGTATGTGTGGTACCAAGACGAAGGTACAGGTCCCTGCATGTTAGTACAGTACAATAAAAGTACAAGAAGGAAAGAACATCACATTTTATTCCAACATATCAAAAGTACCAAGTCTCAATGCCCGAAGGGCTACAATAGCAGAAAGGAAATCTAACGGTGCAAGTACCCTACCTAACAAAATAACAAAAGGTGCTACGCACCCAACTAAAGTAAATGGATAACTCTGGAAACTACAATGGGAAAGTCTCTAGCTCTGGTCCTCCTCAGGATCGTACTCAAGATCAACACTCTCTGGCTCCACGTCAGCTGGCAAATCAGTCTCCTTAACATACTCTGGCTCAATCCCTGACGTACAGCACCAAAAGAAGGAACTGTACGTCAGGTAAGGTCTACAAGAAAATGTTAGACCAAACTGCAAGTGCATGAATTATTTAACAAACGTTTTACTGGTTGATTAACATGTTGAGGTTATAACAGACGAACGAACAAAAGTACACGCAGGTGGAAAGTAAACACAACAAGTAGTAATCGTAGCGAGTGCTACAGATTACGGGACTAGCCTACAGGTGTCAAGACAAGACGAAACATGGAGAGCGAGACATGACAAGACAAGACACAAAAAGGGTTCACGCCTGTACGGTTCGAGGGGGATCAGACCCTCTTGCCGCGTGCACGCTCAACCCTACCCCAAAACCCCAAGAATCGTGACAGGACAAGGGATCACTTCCTCTATCTTGACAAGTGCCCTATTGCTCTCTGAGCTGTGTATCAATACAAGGGATCACCTGCTCTAGCTTGATAGGTGCCCTATTGCCCATCGGGCTGTGAATCAGTACAAGGGATCACTCGCTCTGACTTGGCAAGTGCCCTATTGCCCAGCGGGCTGTGCAAGAAGGGACGGGACATGGCACGACGGAAAGGACATGACACGAGAAAACAGGAGGGGTTGTACTAGGGTGTCCACAAATCACACACGCGCATGTCAATCCTATGATGTCAAAATTGTTGTTGTTGGACTCAGACTTCGTTGTCAAGTCTGAGCCATCAAGGGCGTCCCGGACGCTATCATTTCACGTCCGGTCCTCATCATTCCAAACTATCAGTTCTAACAAGACTAAGGCCTAAACATGGCCAAGAACGCAAGTGGTACACTTTCCTGCGGTGGCGAGTGCGTCGTCTCCCTGGTACGTCTCGTCCAAACGTCTCGTCGGCGTAAGAGCGTCTGAAAATGACGATTGCACGAAGATCCGGCATCAGATCTGGAAAGGTGGAAGCTTTGCGTCGTCCGGAAACTCCTAGGCCGCAGGTAGCGCAGCGAGGAATGTTGATTGTTGATGATGACGTTGGCCTCCGAAGTTGATGACGAAGATCTTGGTGTCCCCCGGAGTTGATGATGTCGGATCGGGGATTTGAGCACCACGCGAAGAGAACGACGGCCGGAGCTTGGCCGTGGGTTCAGATCTGGGAAAGATGAGGTGATGGTCAGTTGTGGGGAAGACATGGAGGAGGTAGAGAAACAGAAGAAAGGCAGGAAAGAGAAAGGAGAAAGAATAATGGAAGAGGGGAGGAAGACCTTGAAGAAGGTGGGGGCAAGGGAGGAGGAAGGAGAGGCAAGGGAGGAGAAGGAGATGAGTTGGGGAAGCAAACAACTCAAAACAATAAGGAGGAATGAAGAGCAGCCGCGCGTTTAAATAAGAAAACGAAACGGCGGCTAGGTCAAAACTAGGGTTTCAGGGGTCAGTTAGTCGGTCTGAGAAAGGTGGTTGACCAACTAGTTCGAGAACTAGTCGGTCGGTCATCTAACTGTGACCGACTAGAAGGCAAACAGAGAACAGTGTCGGTACATGGTTGATAGATTTAGTCGATCTGTGAAGGCTCGTCGACAGATTAGTTTGCAACCTAGTCTGTCGGCCAGTGTTAATTGACCGACTAAAGGATAAAAGTGGTCGACAAAAAGTTTTGAAAATTAGTCGGTCTGAGAAGAAAACCTAACCGACTAGTTCGTCAACTAGTCGGTCAGTATTCGTTCTTAAACCGACTAATGATAAACAGTAACTCGACTGCATGAAATGATCTCTAACTTAGTCGGTCTGCGAAGAAGTGTTGACCGACTAGTTCGACAACTAGTCGGTCGGTGGATGAACTTAGACCGACTAAGAGTAAACAGTAACTCAGTGGAAAAATCTGACGGAAACTAGTCCGTCCATGAAGAGTTTCTGACCGACTAGATTGACATCTAGTCGGTCGGTCCTTGTTCTTGAACCGACTAAAATGCACACCAAGTCTCCAAATGAAGTGCGAAGCTTCGGGATGAGTTCTAGGGACTTCTAAAATGAGTCTGGCTCTAAGACAAGAGCGTCATGAAGCACGCTCAGCTCCAGATAGGGGAAAAGATACGGAAAAGAAAAGAGAGAAGACGAACAATCATATATATATATATATATCATCATACAGAAACCAGCCGTTACAAGTCGGTCAAAGAAGACCGACTAGTTGAGAAACTAATCGGTTGGAATTTGTTCTTAAACCGACTAGTTCTCCTAGCAGACAGCCTATTGTATTTCAACTCTTAGTCGGTCAAAGAACACTCACCGACCGACTAGTTGTGAAACTAGTCAGTTGGCAAGTCTTCTTAGACCGACTAGTTCTAGTTCTCCTGAACTATCTTTATTGGCTGTTCACCTCTTAGTCGGTTCATGTTGAATCACCGACCAACTAGTTGAGAAACTAGTCGGTCAGTGATCCTTCTTTGACCGACTAGACTGCTTCAGAATAGAGCCGTTGGAGCATTTATTGCTACGAATTTTGCTCTCTCTTTTCTCTAACCTATTTATACTTGGAGAGGTTCTTTCCTAGTATTCAAGGCTGATATTCTAGAGGTTTAGAAAAAATCAAAGAGGTGCCATTCAACTCTATTTCAAAGCTCTCTCTTCTCACAAGAATCTCTCCCTCAACTTCTTGAGCCCTAATTCCTCAAGGGAGATTCTCTCCATTGTGAGCCTTGATCGCGCTCCGGATACACGTCCCGGAGCGGCGACACTGTAGTCTTACCGCAAGCGCACGGTGTAGCGGCGAGCGGGTATCGAACACAGGGAGGCTTAATAACAGTGTCTTCTTCAATCACCTGGCTATAGGAAAAGTCGAGAAATGTTCGCTAATATGCGGTCACAGTCGTTCAAATGTATAAAAGAAATAACAAATTAATAAAGACGCTTAGGGGATAGGGAATCCCCGCTACTTGCTGTATCTCATCATTGTGATTCGTAGGTTTCACAATTGCTAGACTTGAAACTTGGGTGAACTAGTTGCAACTAAATGTGGAACCAAGCTCACGCTATCACGCTATTGCCGGTCTATATCCAACCTAGGGTAGGGTCCAATCTCTCGCAAACCCTAACCTAGGCAAACTAGCGTGAAGAACAACATCATCGTTCAATCGTATCTCGAGCCCACTCTCGTGTAAACTCGAGCTACGACCTAGGTAGGGATAGTTCCTACCCGTCCAATCTCTTGCAAACGGGTATTGGTATAGAATTGCAGTCGAAAACCCTAGTTTCGGTCCAATCTCTTGCAAACCGATTCAGGAGAAATTCAATTGCAACCCAATTCGAATATCTAGGGCTTCCTATCGAATTGGGATCCAATATCTTGCAAATCCCAATCAATATGAATCCCTAGCTATTCGTATTATATCAATCCCAAACTAACCCTAATCAATCCTAGCAATAGTTTCACCAATTCATCACAAATTCGAAATTGGGCTCGTAGGGCTCATCCCTACGCCCTAAGACGATGAACTACTCACAATTCATAATCAAATTCAATAGAAATTCACAAGTAAAATGAATGGAATTCATAGCAATATTCAACAAATCAATAAAAATGGAGTTTTTGAGAGAAAGAGAGACAAACCAATGAAGAACAAGATAGCATCCAACAAAATCTCACTTTTCTCTCCTCCCTAAAAGCTAAATCTAATCCCTAAAAAGTTAATCTAAAAGGCTGCAAAAAGTTCTAAAAGCTCTTTAAACTATGTTAAAAACTGGGGTTAAATACCCCCCAAAATCGCCCAAAAAACCCTGACGAAAATGCCCCTGCGCAGCCTCAAAATCGCAGTTTACGCTACAAGCAATGCGGCTCACTCGGCCGAGTGACAAATGTAACTCGGCCGAGTGACACACCATGTACAAAAACAGAGAGTTGGGGGTCTCGGGGGTCGTCTCCTCGGAGGTCACTCGGGCGGACGGCCTTTAGTCACTCGGGCGGACGTCATTTGTCACTCGGGCGGACGTCGATTGTCACTCGGGCGGACCGCGACTCAGAAATTGACTGTATAAAAACAGTAAGTCTGGGATTTTTGCTGCCGCTGTCTTGAAGCCACTCGGTCGAGTGGTTATCCGTGGTTTGGCCGAGTGACATGGTGATGCTTGGCCGAGTGCACGCTGATATAGCTCTGTTGCGTGTCCGATCTGGCCGGCCGAGCGGGCTTCCGATGGTCGGTTGAGTGACTCCTTCACTCGGTCGAGTGAAATGCTCAATGTGCCCAAACTTCATATTTTCGCCTCCTCGTCGCTCCTACGACGTTCTTTCCTCTTCCACTCCTCTCCAATCGCAAAATACCCCTCAAGAGAGTTGTCGGTGACACTCCGGAGTGGGTGCATCTCAGAATCACTCCAAATCGCTCCAAATCTCCTGAAATACGACAAAAACAACAAATCGTGAAAAGCATAGCAATATTGTCGAATAAACGTGAAAAACACGATTTGAGCGATCTAAATGGCATGCAAACATGCAGAAAAAAGGTGTAAAATACGGAGTGATCAAAATCCCCCAAGCTTACCTCTTACTCGTCCTCGAGGAAGATGAGTAAAAAGCGAACCCGGTGGATAAAGATAAAGAAAAGGCGGAAAGGCGGAAAACGGAAAACGAAAAACAAAACGGAAAACGAAGAGGGGAGTTGCTAGATCATTTTCTCAGGACGTGGGTTTTGCTTACTCATATAGCATGCATCGAATATAAAACACATGTCAAGGACTTTTATTTTGATACCATAGTATAATGATGCATTTGAAATAGAAAACCCAAGAATATCAATATAGCATGAAAAATGGAATAATCCTAAGATTAACATCGTCTGAAGCATCTAAAGCGGTATACAATATCGTAGATCACACACTTTTCAATTGAATGCTTTCTATAAGGAGTATAAGAGATATCACACGATAGAGTAGTAAGAATAGAAAAAGTGCGGTTTTCATGAAATGAATGCTAGGCGTAGATTTCTGGATTTCGTGAAACTTTAGCAATCTCACCGAGTATAAAATATTACTTAGCCTAGGTTGTCATGCACCGTCAGGTAGTCACTCTCTCACACATCATTGGGTTCTCTCCCCCAAGCTTATCTATAAGCGTGGTGGCATATACAAAACAATATTTACATCCCCGTTTTTTATGAAGCTCCAAAAGTAAAAGAAAACAAAAATAAAAGCTAAAGAGGGAAGAAAGAGAGAAAGTGTATGAGATGGGATCGTTTTCGAACTACTTTTCTCTTTTCTTTTCTTATTCTCAAATCTTTTTCTTTTTTCTCTTTTTTTTTCTTTTCCTTTTTTTTCAATAACATATATACACAATGGTCCCAAATCAAGGAGAAGGATATACACATATTTTTTTCTTTGGATTTTGGGGAATTTGGAGCATGTGATATAATAACGGGGGGCTGCCAATAATAGAATTGCCAAAGGGAGATTCACCAATGAATATAAAATAGAGAAATCATGTTCAAGATATGTGGAGAAAGAAATAAATGTATCTCTCAGTTCACTCTATAGGACGTGCATGACAACTTCAGCAGGTAATATAATTTACTCAGTTTAATCTCAAAAAGTAAACTAATCCAGATTTATCAAAGCTAGCAAACATTCAATCAACCCGAAGTGAAGCGCACAAATCATGCAAATAGAAGTGATGTGAGAAAGGAAATCAGTACTCCAGATATAAGCATCAATGCGTGAATCTTGGTGTGTTTTCTACGATAGCATACATATGACTCATCAGACATCAGCTAATAATAGAATTTCATCCATTTTCATACAACAAAAGAGAGTGGGTTACTATTTCTAAATGCAAAGCAGAAGATAGCATATGATATCAGAAATAAAAAGCTATGACATGACAAGTATAGCATGCATATAGAGAAAAGCTAACACCACGTCATCATCATCGCAGAAAAGTCATCTCTAGCAAAAGATGAAAGAAATAAAGATAAACGAAAATAAAAACTATTTACAATGCAGCACACAAGAAAAATAAGAAAAACGTGATGCATGGTATAAAAAATAAAAAAAAGTGACGAAAAATGGGTGCAAAAGCAGAAAAACATGAAAAAACTAAAAATAAAAGGTGATAAAAGCAAAAAGTGTGAGAACTCACTCCCCCAAGCTAAAGTGCACAGTGTCCCCAATGTGCGAAGTGTGGCACACCGAGAGACATGTAATGGAAGGGGGGTGGGTATGCATGCATGATAAAAAGAAATAAAAATAACAAAATGAAAAATATGATGTGAATGTGATGCATGCAAGGATAAGAGTGATGCAGATATGTGTGTGTCACCAAAAATACTCTTCCCCACTCCCGAAAAAGGATATAGAATGATATGATCAAAATTGTAAACAAAAATAGTGATGGGAGGAGGGGGTGGGCAAAAATCATCAGGACCAAGCAGAGAATGGGCAACATAACGACAAAAAATATCGATGGCATCAAGGGTGTGCCTAGGCTGGTGGTGCTGCGCCATCTCCGTCCTGAGGCGGAGGTGGGGGTGGTGGTGGCTGGGTGACAGTCTGCTGGGTGGGTGGTGGTGGGGGTGGTGGCGGTGGAACAGTCTGCTGGGTGGGTGGTGGTCGTGGTAGTCGCTCGAGGATCTGGGTCAGGCAAAAGTGAATGCCGGGAAGTAGCTCGAGGCGGTACTGCATGGCGGTGACTGTGGAAGACAGAGCCCTAAAATCGCCCCGCAGTCCACTCATCGCCCCCTCAAGAGCGCGAACGCTCTGAACTGAGGCGTCAGGGGGTGGTGGAGCGGAGGGACGGACAGGTCTAGGCTGAGTAGGTCGGGGCTGTCTAATACGTGCAGTGTAGGTGATCGGGACAGCAGGCATGGGTCGAAAGGGTGCTGTGCTCACTAGGGGATGTCCAGCCTCAGTGCGAGGCTGGGACGCAGGCTGGTGTGAGGTGGAAGCAGCAGCAGTGAGAGTGGAAGACAAAATCGGTGACGAGGTGGCAAGAGAGGTCAGTGACACAAACGTGGGGACAGACGTCACGACACTCTCAGATAGAACGGCTACGGTGGAGACAGAAGGGTCGACCGCTGGGGAGGAAATGTGTGGTCCAAAAGGTGAAACCCCAGCGGAGATCAAAGTGGATAGGGTCTCCACGACGGAAGTGAAGGAAGGCTCGCCGCTCTCAACTATAGAAGGTGGACGCTCGGGTAGCAGAGAGGTGAGTGGCTCAACTGACAGGGGCACATCAGTGGTGGTGGTGGTAGGCATGGTGGTAGGCTCAGCAAGTGTACTCCCGACACTGGCAGAAGTGGGGACAGAAGTGTCGGGAGCGGTAGAAAGTGCGGGCTCAGGCTGAGGGAACACAGGGTCTACAGGTGCAGGGGGTGCCTGATCAGCCTCCTCGGCCTCAAGCACGTAGGCGGTGGGGATCAGGAGATCCATCGCCGGAAGCCAATCCTCGTGTGCTGGTCCTATGTGTGTCCGAGCGGGGCTCGGGAGGATCATGTAGTCAGCACCGAAAGGTCTGTGAAACCATACCCAGTGCCGCTGGCCGTGTGGACGAAGCATCTTCATCCGGGCCATGACGTCTATCGAAAGTGAAGTGGGGCCCGAAGGTCGACGCAGGTCGGTCGGTAGGTCCTCGCCGGTCATCAGGGCTAGCAGGGCGATCAGGCCGCCGTAACATATCGGGGAGCGAGTGCCCACCGATACAATGATGCGGTCCAAAAACCAGCTAGCGACGTCAATCTCAACGGCGGGGACAATCGTAACACCATCCCTATCAAGAACTCTGGGGCGAGTCATCGCGTATAGCATATAGAGCTCAGGCGTCGACATCGTCCCAGGCTCGTACCTCGCTAGAAAGGTGGTCTCCATAAGGCGATGTGCTATACGGAGGCAGGGGTGGACTATGGCCGAGGCCTTGGCCCTACTAGGTTCAAAGGCCTGTGGTAAACCTATGATCCGGGCCCAAAAGGCGTGTGAATCGAAGGATGGGGGAGGGATGTGTGTGGGGGCATAGGCTCGGTCGGGTGTGGGGACTGCGGGCCACTGAAAGAATGCTCGAAGCATATCGAGAGTGATCTGACACTCTCGATCCATAAGTCTAAAGAAGCATCACTCAGCGGTCCGGGTGATCGAGCTGAGTACCTCGAGTGTCGGGCGGACGTAGGTGTCCGCCGACACAGAAAGAAAATCTCGCCAACCCACGTTGTCGTACAACGTGAGCATCCCCTCGAGTACCCCCAGGCGGTCTAGGTCTGCAAGGTGTGCGAACCTGGAGGGCACTATCGAGCGCTGGGCGATACGCTCAAAAACGACGCGATGTGCATCGTCTCGAAACGTAATACCCAGCGGCCCGACGATAGGAGCCGGTGGTGGCTGTGGGTGGATGGGCTCGGCTGGAAGTGGCTGTGGGTGGACTGGATCGGCAGGCTGTGGCTGTGTGGGGTGAGGTGGTGTAGGCAGAGGAGAGTCCTCCATCTCGTGGGAGGGGCCGGGCTCATCCGGCTGCCTACGCTTGGCGGAAGCTCTCCTAGTGCGTGGCCGTGTTCGGGGCGGCATGTGTGCCCCGAGTGATCACCCAACGAATGGAAAAAATGCGGCGTGCTAAAATAAATGGAACGAAGGTACCTGAACACGCCGCGAGAGCAAAACACCAGATGCGTGCGAAGTCGCCGACTCCACAAGGCCAAAAAGCGCGCCCAGAAGCTCCCCTAAGCTCCCCTAAGCTCCCCAAGATAGTCTGCACATCAAACAACGATATCAGCGTGTAAAATTCAAAATACATGGGGGGTTAGGGGTATAATAGATAGATAATGAAATTAATTTGATTTAGGGGCTTGATTAGTGCACGGATCGTCAAAAATAGGAGAAAATGGAGAAATGGGGTGAAATCAGGTTACCGGAGGTCGGCCGGCGGCGAGGGAGTCACCGGCGGTCGGTCGGAGTGGCGGTCGACGTCGGCCGGTGGTGGCTCGATGGTCGGACTGGCGGGCGCGGCGGTCGGGCGAGTGAGAGGTCGCAGCGGGCAAGCAAGGGTTGAAGAGGCGCGGGTTCGGGCGATCGAAAATTGTGTCGCTTCGAATTCCGTGCTGAGCCCGCGTCAGCTTATATAGGATTAGTTACGACTCGGCCGAGTGACTATGTCACTCGGTCGAGTGATCGTAACGAAATTATTTTTAAAAACTCCTCGCCGCTTACGACTCGGCCGAGTGGCTTTGCCACCCTCGGCCGAGTGGAAAAAGTCCATTCGGCCGAGTGGCACAAGCTACTTGGCAATTCTCGCCCTAGGAGCGTATCAGTTTCACTCGGCCGAGTGAAGATATATACTCGGCCGAGTGGCAATTTATGTAGAAATCACAAAAAAGAACAGAGAGTTGGGTGTAGCAGACTTCCATCATTGGTGCGCCGCTCGGGCGGACGTCGTTGGTTGCTCGGCCGAGTGACTATGGTACTCGGCCGAGTGAGGCTCTGTTTTCTGTTGTGATGCTCCGTTTTGGCTCTAATCTCTGTTTTTCTTCCTTCAGGTGGTTTCTTCCTTCTCCTAAGCCTCAGGCGCGTCCATGGAGCGCTCCTCTTTGCCTTGGTCATCCTCCATATGATATATATCCCGTTCCCCTCTCCTGTCAAAGAAAATAGGACCCGTTATCACAATTTTTTGGGCAAACGACTCAAAAACACTAATAAAGTCTAAAACAAAAATAAAAACTAAAATAGAAAAAATGTGATAACCGTCGGGTTGCCTCCCGACAAGCGCTCGTTTAAGGTCTTGAGCTCGACCCCTTTTGATTTTCAATTAACGTTTGATGTTGGGTGCATACGAGATGCACCCGTCGAACTTGCTTGGAAGACCACTCGGTTTTGGATCATGATGGTGTGAGGTCTTCCTCAGCGCCCCTTCGTCATGGGCAATGTTGGGGGGTGGCTCCCCCAAGCTAGAGCTTGTTCCGGGCTTCGACTTTGCGGGTGACACCGATCGTCGTATCGGTGGAGCTTTCTTCAGAGTCCTCAACTTCGAGAGCTTGCAGAGCTCCCGTATTCTTGCGACATCAGCGTCGCCATCATCAATTTCCATGGAGATATTGGGGGAGTGCTCCATATTCTCTTCCTCGGCCAAATCTAGGCCTTCTTCGAAGCTATCTTCGTGGGGTGCGCCGACGGAGTGGGGTATCGCTTCTTCAATGACCTCATCAAGGAGGTATGAAAGGTCGTCCGGCCGTCCCTTGAGTAGATATATTCTATTCACCTCGCCCATAGGGACTCCTTCGGAGTAATGCTTTAGACGTTGCCCATTCACCTTGAAAGTGGCTCCGTCTTTTCCTTCCAATTCAAATGCTCCTCCCGGTTGTATGCGCTTGATGGTGAAAGGTCCGGAGCACCGTGACCTCAACTTCCCGGGGAATAGTCGGAGTCGGGAATTATATAGCAAGACCTTGTCTCCGACCTTGAAGTCCGTTACAGTTATGCGGGAGTCGTGGAGAATCTTGGTCCTCTCTTTGTAAATTCTTGAGCTCTCATAGGCATCTCTTCTAATTTCGTCAAGCTCATTGATGTCTAAGATTCGCCTCACCGCCGTACTCTTATAGTCATAATTGAGGGTCTTGATGGCCCAATACGTGCGGTGCTCCAACTCTACCGGTAGGTGACAAGCTTTCCCATAAACAAGTCTGAACGGTGTGGTGCCAATAGGGGTGCGAAAAGCCGTGCGATATGCCCATAGAGCATCGTTTAACTTCATGGACCAATCTTTTCTAGATCGATCTACAGTCTTTTCAAGAATTTTCTTGATTTCTCTATTTGAGACTTCCACTTGTCCGCTCGTCTGAGGGTGGTAGGCCATGCCGATTCTATGGTTTACCCCGTACTTTTTCAACATAGCCTCAAATTTGTTTTCAATAAAGTGGCTTCCCCCGTCGCTTATCAAAGTACGGGATACCCCAAAGCGTGGGAAAATATTTTGCTTGAAAAACTTTGAGACAACCCTTGCGTCATTGGTAGGGGTGGCGATGGCTTCTACCCATTTGGAGACGTAGTCCACGGCCAATAAGAAATACTTGTTACCCTTGCTTGACGGAAATGGTCCCATGAAGTCCACTCCCCAACAATCAAAGAGCTCAATCTCTAGAATGGGCTTCATTGGCATCTCATTTCGTTTCGAAATATTCCCGGTCCGTTGGCATCTATCGCACGCCTTGACGAAGTCGTGCGTGTCTCTGAACATCATTGGCCTAAAGAATCCACTCTGCAATATCTTAGCGGTAGTCTTAGAAGCGGCGTGATATCCCCCGCATGGCATACCATGGCAATGCAAAATGATGGAGGTGGCCTCCTCCTTAGAGATACATCTCCGGATAACCCCATCCTTGCATATCTTAAAGAGGTACGGGTCTTCCCAGAAATAGCTACGGACCTCATGCATAAATCTCCTCTTTTGCTGTGTGGGCATCCCGCATGGTTTAATCCCACAAGCCAAGTAATTGACATAGTCCGCATACCAAGGAATTTCCCCGGGCCTTATGGCGTATAACCTCTCATCAACAAAGGAGTCATCGATGGGCAAACTTTCGTCCTCCTTGTCACGAATAAGCCTAGACAAATGATCCGCCACAACATTGTCCGTACCCTTCTTATCTCTGATTTCCAAATCAAACTCTTGCAATAGAAGTATCCACCTAATCAACCTGGGTTTGGCCTCTTTCTTGTTTAGAAGATACTTCAATGACGCATGGTCGGTGTGGACAATTACCTTGGATCCAAGGAGGTAGGAGCGGAACTTTTCAATGGAATACACGACCGCTAGAAGCTCTTTCTCCGTAGTTGTCTAATTTTTCTGTGTGTCATCCAACGTTTTGCTTGCATAGAATATTGCATGAAGCTTTCTATCTTTCCTTTGCCCCAATACCGCTCCAATGGCTTGGTCACTTGCATCACACATGAGCTCAAAGGGAAGGCTCCAATCCGGTGGTTGTATGATGGGCGCAGAAATTAGTGCTTCCTTCAATGTGTTGAATGCCCGCAAACATTCTCCTGAAAAAACAAACTGAGCATCTTTAGCAAGCAAGGAGGTAAGGGGCCGGGCAATCAAGGCAAAATCCTTGATGAAGCGGCGGTAAACCCCCGCATGACCAAGAAAACCCCTAATGCCCTTAACATTAATAGGAGGAGGGAGTTTCTCGATTACCTCAATCTTCGCTTTATCAACCTCAATCCCTCTTGAGGAGACAAGGTGCCCAAGCACTATCCCTTCAGTGACCATGAAATGACATTTCTCCCAATTAAGAGTAAGATTATTTTGCTGACATATTTTAAGTACTTTGGTAAGATTAGCCAAACAAGAATCAAACTCACTTCCATAAACTGAGAAATCATCCATGAAAACTTCCATAATATTTTCAATATAGTCGGAAAAGATGGAGGTCATGCACCTCTGAAAGGTGGCGGGTGCATTACAAAGGCCAAAAGGCATTCTATGGTAAGTGTAAGTGCCATAAGGACAAGTAAAAGTAGTCTTTTCTTGGTCGTCTTCATGCAAAGGGATTTGGAAAAACCCCGAATACCCATCCAAGTAACAAAAGTATTTATGTTTAGCATGCCGTTCAAGCATTTGATCTATGAAGGGTAGTGGGCAATGGTCTTTTCGGGTGGCTTTGTTTAGTTTTCGGTAATCAATACACATCCGCCATCCCGTGGCAGTGCGTGTAGAAATGGGCTCTCCCTTTTTGTTTTTTATAACGGTCATCCCCCCTTTCTTGGGGACGACGTGAACGGGGCTAACCCACCTACTGTCAGAGATAGGGTAGATAATTCCGGCCTCAAGCAATTTTAGGATTTCCTTTTTGACTACCTCTTTCATATTCGGGTTCAACCGCCTTTGCGGCTCAATAGAAGTGGCTTCAGTGTTTTCCAAGTGGATCCTATGCGTGCATAGCCTAGGGCTTATTCCCTTAAGATCAGAGATAGTGTAGCCAAGGACATCCTTGTGAGCCCTAAGGACTTCTAATAGTTTTTCAAGTTGATCTTGGCCAAGGTGGGCATTAACAATCACCGGGAATGTCAATTTACTACCCAAGAAAGCATACCTTAGATTTGGCGGTAATTGTTTAAGCTCTACCTCAAAGGATGTCGTACCCTCTGCTTCGTCACCTTGTGTGAATTTGGCTTCTCCTTCAACATCCGAGTTTAGCTCACTCTCGAGTGGAAGCTCAGGTTCGCTTCTTAGTGAGGACGGTGCATCAGAATAGACGTTCTCCAATTCTGCGTTTGCATCGATAGGCCCACCACCTTGCTCCGGTTCATTCCTGAGATCAAGAAAAACGTCAGCAGATTCATAAATGTAAGAGTGGGGGTCATAGAGTGTATCTCCCTGAATATCGGTTTGCTCGAAGGATTCCTCGGGAGTGTAGTACTCTTCTACGTATGTTCTACCGCTTTCGAAATAGAGCTTGTCGTCCCTCACATCAACTCTGATATCGCCCCCGATAGTCCCATCCGGGGAGATTTGATCCATCACGAAGCTAGCAAAAAGTTGTTCGACGGGGTCCTCGATATTAATAGAAAAAGCTCCGGTAGCGTAGACCTCATCAATAAGTTCCTTAAGGAGCTCCGCAAAAGATTCATCATCTCCCTGGCCAGACTCAGTCATTGGAATTGCATCCCCCATTTTACCTGTTAAGATCTTGTGGAAAATTTCGGGAGAGCTTGCAAAATAGGGCGGTAAACAGAGTTAGAAAAGAATGAATAAATAAATAAATAAATTTAAGAAAAATAACCGGGTGATCCAAATCGAACTCTGTCAAAATGTTGTCCCCGGCAACGGTGCCAAAAACTTGATCGCACCCCGGATACACGTCCCGAAGCGGCGACACTGTAGTCTAACAGCATGCGTACGGTGTAGCGGCGAGCGGGTATCGAACACAGGGAGGCTTAATAACAGTGTCTTCTTCAATCACCTGGCTATAGGTAAAGTCGAGAAATGTTCGCAAATATGCGGTCACAGTCGTTCAAATGTATAAAAGAAATAACAAATTAATAAAGACGCTTAGGGGATAGGGAATCCCCGCTACTTGTCGTATCTCATCATTGTGATTCGTAGGTTTCACAATTGCTAGACTTGAAACTTGGGTGAACTAGTTGCAACTAAATGTGGAACCAAGCTCACGCTCTCACGCTATTGCCGGTCTATATCCAACCTAGGGTAGGGTCCAATCTCTTGCAAACCCTAACCTAGGCAAACTAGCGTGAAGAACAACATCATCGTTCAATCGTATCTCGAGCCCACTCTCGTGCAAATTCGAGCTACGACCTAGGTTGGGATAGTTCCTACCCGTCCAATCTCTTGCAAACGGGTATTGGTATAGAATTGCAGTCGAAAACCCTAGTTTCGGTCCAATCTCTTACAAACTGATTCAGGAGAAATTCAATTGCAACCCAATTTGAATATCTAGGGCTTCCTATCGAATTGGGATCCAATCTCTTGCAAATCCCAATCGATATGAATCCCTAGCTATTCGTATTATATCAATCCCAAACTAACCCTAATCAATCCTAGCAATAGTTTCACCAATTCATCACAAATTCGAAATTGGGCTCGTAGGGTTCATCTTTACGCCCTAAGACGATGAACTACTCACAATTCATAATCAAATTCAATAGAAATTCACAAGTAAAATGAATGGAATTCATCGCAATATTCAACAAATCAATAAAAATGGAGTTTTTGAGAGAAAGAGAGACAAACCAATGAAGAACAAGATAGCATCCAACAAAATCTCACTTTTCTCTCCTCCCTAAAAGCTAAATCTAATCCCTAAAAAGTTAATCTAAAAAGGCTACAAAAAAGTTCTAAAAGCTCTCTAAACTAGGTTAAAAACTGGGGTTAAATACCCCCCAAAATCGCCCAAAAACCCCTGAGGAAAATGCCCCTGCGCAGCCTCAAAATCACAGTTTACGCTACAGGCAACGCGGCTCACTCAGCCGAGTGACGAACCCTGTACAAAAACATAGAGTTGGGGGTCTCGGGGGTCGTCTCCTCGGAGGTCACTCGGGCGGACGGCCTTTAGTCACTCGGGCGGACGTCATTTGTCACTCTGGCGGACATCGATTGTCACTCGGGCGGACCGCGACTCGGAAATTGACTGTATAAAAACAGTAAGTCTGGGATTTTTGCTGCCGTCGTCTTGACGCCACTCGGGCGAGTGGCTATCCGTGGTTCGGCCGAGTGACATGGCGATGCTCGGCCGAGTGCACGCTGATATAGCTCTGTTGCGTGTCCGATCTGGCCGGCCGAGCGGGCTTCCGATGGTCGTTCGAGTGACTCCTTCACTCGGCCGAGTGAAATGCTCAATGTGCCCAAACTTCATATTTTCGCATCCTCGTCGCTCCTACGACGTTCTTTCCTCTTCCACTCCTCTCCAATCGCAAAATACCCCTCAAGAGAGTTGTCGGTGACACTCCGGAGTGGGTGCATCTCAGAATCACTCCAAATCGCTCCAAATCTCCTGAAATACGACAAAAACAACAAATCGTGAAAAGCATAGCAATATTGTCGAATAAACGTGAAAAACATGATTTGAGCGATCTAAATGGCATGCAAACATGCAGAAAAAAGGTGTAAAATACGGAGTGATCAAGCCTCTCAAGCTAAGAGCTTGATTCAAGGTCA
>CM061142.1:151137645-151297899 GCA_030789695.1 Scilla litardierei
TCCTCGAAAAAGGAAGATTCCTGAATATATTCAAAATGATCCCTCCACAGGATGCTGAGCTCAGACCAGTAACCCATCCCCCTCCTAATTTTCCATGCAGAGGAAACAATAAGAGAAAAATCATTATATTACGTACGTACTAGAGAGGTACTGGATAGATATAGAACAGTCGTCGTCGACGGTTTTGCTTTCGTTATTGTCGTTCATGTCGCTGAATACGACGATGGCGTCAACCCACTTTTCTATAGCATAAATGCATAGATTGGCCAAAGTGGGACGAGGCAATAGGAGTAGAGCTGGACTCACTCTTGAAAAGCAAAGTCTTTGGACCAGTAGTCTATACACTTGAATGTGTAAAACCTGTGGAATATAAGTTGGATTTTATAAGAAATTGAAATGAAGGAAATATGATCATTTCCCTACTAAGCCTAAACGCCTCTGAAAAAGCCAATAAATGCAGCTTATAGACGTTGTGACTGCATATCTATACGACAGTATAGATATAGAGATTTATATAAAACTTCCAGAAAAGTATACTCTACCCCCAGAGATGAAAGAGAGACGTAGAAACGTCTTCTCCATAAAGTCTTCATAGATCATTAGATGATCTTAAGCAATATTCTGCATGTGTATCTTTTTTGAAAGATCGTTGACAGGATTTGTGATAGTCGACGTATATGTGGTCGACTTAAATCTAATAGGATCTCCTGCAGAGACCATTGAGATATCTGATAGCCTTAAGCATACCTTTGAAATGAAATACCTATGCAAAACAAGGTATTGTCTCGGCTTACAGATTAAACAGCTTCGTGGTGGAACCCTTTAATATTCTTCATACACCTGGATTTTATTAAGAATGATGTCCATTTGCAATCTATTAAAAATGGATGCATATTTATGACGCCTTCCAGTCGCTGGAAGAGGGGGAGGACATCCTAGGTCCTGAAGAACCTAGCTCTAATGTACTAGTTACACTCCTTTATCTGGCCAACTACACGTGTATCTAATAGAATGTCTGTAGTAAAGCTATTAGCCAGATACAGTGCTGCCCTGTAGAGCACCACTGGACCAAGGATAAGCTGCTTTTGTGAAACTTCTAAGGGTCAAGGATCAGTATCCAAGGAATAAATATCGCATATGCAGGTTTACAGACCATCGTGATAACGAAGCACAAATGGCCAGCCACCTCCTAAACATCTACGCATCATCTTCCAAAAGTCTACATCTTTTGATAGGCTCATCATCCAAAAAGTATATCTAAAATACGCTCATCCTGGTCCAGCAATACCTTGCAGACACAATGAAGACTGAGTGAAAGAATACATACGTGGAGCCATCTACCAAACTTCGTAGAGCGTATCACTCCTGAGCGCCACTGTTTTCCAGTAGCAGCTAGATATGAGTGAAACTTATATAGATAAGTGATGATTGTATTCAGAACATGATGGATGTATAGACGAATAGGAAATGACTATATAGATACATAGGAGATCTGCAAACCTGAAGCTTGTACAGATCAGGGGGAGTTGATAGTAGAGTTGTACTCTTTTTCCCTTAGCTATGGGTTTTCCATAGCCAAAGGTTTTAATGAGGCAACCTCATTTAACTCTGGACCCTGAAGTGTCCACCTCTAATGAAAGCTGAAAGACCTACAAGCATAAGGCTTGTATGGATCAGGGGGAGTAACCTGTGGGTTGCACTCTTTTTCCTTAAGCTGTTGGTTTTCCCACTGGGTTTTCCACAGCTAAGGTTTTAACGAGACAAACACGATTACTCTGGATCCAGAAGTATCCACCCCCTTAGCATTTACACTAAGACCAAAGTAATGAGTGGATAAGGGGGAGTGTTATGAATGAAGGAGGCCTTTGGCCTTCCCTCATCTTTATCCCTACCATTACTCCCCATCAGCCCCACTAATGGGGACCTTTGGTTATCCTATGGCCTTTGGGCTTCCATTAATTTAATAAATAGAGAACCATGTCTTTATGCCATGGTTACTCATTCTTCTCATTATCCAACAAAATGAGAGTTTTTGGGAATTTTAGCTTGAAAATACTAGAGAATTTCTTAACAATAGATATATAAAAAGAATCTAAAATCACTAGCATTTATATAGTAAAAATATGCTCAAACGTGCTCAAAAAAGTCTTCTTCAATGGCTAGTAACTGCTAGAAATCGGAAATTGCGCTTTCCTTCAAAACTGGATTTTGACCTAGATTTTCAGATATCCATTTTGTGTAGTCTGCTATAATTTTTCACATAGTCAGCTATCCATGTGATAATCGACTACTGTACATTCCCGAGAGTTCTAGGCAAAATTTGACAGCAGATAGTCGGTTATCTGATTTAGATAGTTGGCTATCTCAGATACTTGAGTGTTTCAACATTAAAATACTTTGAAAATAATTTATAAAAATTATATACTAAAATTTAATACATTTTAAGAGTAATTTTCAAATTTTTTATGGGTGTGTAGCTTCATGATATTGGCTTTAATATTCTAAGTTATTTAACTTACGCCATACACACTCCTTGATCTTTTTAATTTTGTTTTCTTGACTTGGGCCATCGAGTCTTGATCTTGAGTCTTTGATTGTTGCTTCACTTACTCCATGCATTGGCTCTATAGTTGACTTCATGATCATAGCTTCCAAGTTATTTATTTTGAGCAATTCTTCATGGCTAGAAACTATATCATCATTTCCTATACACACTTAAAGTAAATTGTTACTACCCATATCATTTGTGACATCATCAAAACTCTACTAGGGTGGATCTCAATATCCCAATACGCCTAAGCAGCTCGGGCTAGCAGTGCCCAAGCAGCCGACTTAGCAGCCAGAGTGAAATGGCTCAGGCTGCAGCCTGAGCCCTGGCTTGGACTGCAGCTGAGCACGGGCTTGGGTGTAACCCAAGGTTGGGCTCAAGGCTTTGAGTTTGGGGTTTTTTATTGGGTCATCTTTGATAACATATTTGAAGGGTCAAATGACCTTGAAAAAAGGTGAAGTCAATTTCTATATGCTTTTGGTATGAAGCTATTCATGATGAGATCTTAATTTGCTTTTGGAGTTCACCAGAGAGGGAGAAATAATTGCACAAAGTTGAGCCTATGCAAGGAGGGAAACTTAAGCCAAAAGGTTTCAGTAAATAATCCCACATCGGATAGGACTTTGGCAAAAGGTTTAGCTCACCATATATATAAGTGTCAATCCCTATCTTCCAATACACACAAGCTTCGTTATATTTTAGATCAAGGGAGCTCTTCATATTTGAGATAGCAACCCTAGATCTAAAGGCGATAAATTTTTGTTCTTCTACCTTTTAGTCTTTACTCCAATTTCATGTTCTAGTAAGACTTGAAGGGAGATCTGATCTGATCCAAGACATGGCAAGGATTCTAGCCGAGGTGAAACTTTCTAGGACAAGTGGCCGCTCGATGACAAGGTGTTGGATCACTTCAGGAAATTGCTTTAAGGCATTGTTTTTGCAACTGCAAGAACAAAGGTATGATTTTTATTAGAGTGGCTAAAATTTTAATGGCAGTTTTATATATCTATCCATGTGAGGATGGTTTACCCAACTCCTGGATAGTATATATCATGCATAGATTTTGTTTTTCCATAGTTTTTTCGATAAAATTATGGTGTTTGTGGTTTTTATGATTGTGCTCCCTTCTCACATCTGTTAAGCCTTGGGCTAGATGATGGGAAAAAATCCATATGGTTACTTCTGTAAAACCCTTCACCAACATCACTGCGACCACCATCCCCCGGGGATTGGAAAACCACCTCAGATTTAGACAATTCCAATCATGAATTGCCACACACCACAGTCGTCAGCATCACCACCGCGTGCCTCTACTAGAGACTCCCGTCGCTACCTCAAATCTCCTTTTCCCTACCAGTGTTCGAGATCGACAATAGCGACCACTGTTCAACAATATCCATGGCCTCACCTCGCAATCCTAATCAAGGCCTATGCGTAGATCAAATCAAACCGCAGCACCATCGCATCACTGCACCACCACAAGAGATGATGGAGGAGGCCGCCCCATTATCGGGGTCATGGGGTGGCAAACGAATCCCGTCAGAGGGGATGATGCTGAAGCCCTAGATCCAGGCGGTGTGACAGATGGATACGTAGGCATGCAATATTTTTAAGCTATATTTGTTATCCAAAATTTGATAACGAAGACCTTGGATCTTGTCATGCCCTATTTTGAACTATACGTGTATTCTACTATATACACGTGGTATTTCTACTTACGATGCATACGTAGGCATGAAATAATTGTGGATGTCGATGTATGAAATGTAGTGCAAGGGCGGTTGTGCCGTAATATGTGGCTAAGAGAAGAGAACGCGAGATGTGAATGCGGGAGACGTGTGGATGACGTCGTGCATATAATACAACAAGAATGTATTGGACGTGTGTGTAGTGCATGAATGCATGCATGGATGTGCATGGTTATGTGTAGAGAGAGTCATGCTAGTGTGAGAAGGGATTAGGGGTTAATGGCATCACTGTAAATTTTTAGAAAGGTGAGGGGCAAAAAGGTCATTTGGACTAAATAAGGTGTGTTTGTGTATAGTAAAGAGGTGTGTGCATAAAGTAATGGCACACTTGTAATTAGTGGGAAGTTGAGACGGTATTTAGGTCACTTCAAAAGTGTCATGGCTTATACTATAAGCCATGCCTTGGCTTATCCTATAAGCTAAAGGGGTGTGTAGAAACTCCTTAGAAAAGATCTCCTTTCCTTCTCCTTTTCTTTCCTTTGTCATGTTAATTTCCTTTCCCTCTCCCTCCTACCATGGCCGACCAGCTCCCTCCCCCTGTTCTCCTTCCTCTTCAATCCAAAACCCTAATTATCCCTCTTAAAAACAAGAATCACAAGTTGGTTGCAAGTGGGAAGAAGTTAGAGAAGAAAGAAAGAGAAGGAGAGAATGAAATCAAGTGTTAAGGTAGGATTCTAACTTGGATTTGGAATTCTAATTAGGGGTTCTTGCTATCATGTTTTATATCATGTTTTACTCAATATTTGTTAAGGGTAGTCAAATTTATGTTCCATGATTTAATTTCACAATTTACCCCTTGAAATTCTTAGCAAACCTTGAAAATATGGAATTATGTGGCACGTTGTTACTTGAATTCTGGTCACTCTGACTTGAATGAATTGTCGAAAAAATTATATACTCATAGATCTTGAATCTCTACCCCAAAATCATGTAAAATTTGACATATGTTCAATTCAGAAATTAGGAGTATAAATTTCATATTTACAACATGTCTGCATGTCATCCAGTCTGGATACACTTTAGGAAAATTGATCTCAGTCCCTGCATACTTCATAGATATTAGTGATCTTGGTCTCTTTGTAAAGTTAACAACTTTTTCTACAACTTTTTCTTAGGGCATGTTTTCGATATTCTAACTGCAACCTGACTTACAGCCTTAAGAATCTGTCTGAAAAACAGTTTCGACAGGTCTCACCAAACAATTCACCATAAATCACCAACTTTATAATTCTACATCAAATTTTATACATGAGTCCAACACTACCAGAGCTACAATTTTCATTTAGGAAAATTTGTCAAATTTGCAATGAAAACTGATGATATATGGCCATTTGTTGTGAATGTATGCATTTTCCAGAAAGCTGAACCATTTCAATGGGATGTTGAATTGTGCATTGTTGCCATTTATACTCCTATTGTTCATAATTGTTGTTATTACATAAAAGGGAAGTTTGATTGGTGTGATATGCTATTAAATTGCTAATGTGGTTGTGATGTTGTACATGATGCAAACCATGTGTTTGTGAAAATATCCAAGTGAAGGCAAATGCAATAAATGTGAGAAATACTCAATTCTATGGTTGTGATATGAGATATGCTATAGACCTGATGTTGGAGGCATGTCATGCATGGTTCCTTATGTGGTGTGATGACGAGTTGATATGGCTATGATGATGGGCATGCCACTTAGGTGCGTGTCCCAATTTGTTAGGAAAAGAAGATATGTTTCAGAAAATGAGTGTAATGATGAATTTGAAAAACCATGCAACATGTTCCCTTCAGTATTAAATATAATGTTAATGTGGTCTTTAGAATGTCTCAGTCCCCTTTAAAGGGGGTGAGCTGCAAAAATTGGGGTTTGGGGGAAATTTGAGAAAATTATGGACATAAGGCCTGGACTATGAAGGTGGGAAGGAGAAGATGTGATATGTGATGTTTACTCTTACTCGCCTTACAGGGAGTGATGGTTATTTGGTGTTAATGATGATGTGGTATGGATGTGGAGAGGTGCATGTGGATATCCTCACTCTCGCTACCGTCTAGGGAGAAGGCGGAGAGGCCCAGTGTACAGTGCCCGTGTCCACTGCCCCGTGTGCCATACTCACCCCAATCTTGGGGTAGGGCCCATGAGGCAGGTCCTTTGATGGGGCAGGGTGAGAGGCCCAGCGTACAGTGCCCGCGTCCACTGCGTCGAGTGCAGTTTTCCACCCCAAATCTTTGGGGTGAGGTCCAGGTACTTCTATCACATAGTTTACCCAATTTTCCAACTAATTAAATTATGAAATAAGAGTTTTGCATGTTACTTCTTTTGCCTGCAGCACTTCCCTCTTCCTTTACCTGTCTTGCTCGTGACACTGTATTATACATTTGGCACTTGTGGTTACCCTTTTGGATTATGTTTGCACAAACATTTGTATTAGTATTCGTGCTAACCCCTTTTCTTGCAATAGCCCGACATCGAACCACAGGTATGATCCCTTACTTGACTGTTTACATTCCGCCATATTATTTAGTTTACAGCGTTATTTCTTATGCCTTGTCTAGTGGTTGTTAACTTTAAAATGGTATTCCAAATCCAAGTTGATTTCATACTGGGACACGCATTAATGTGATCCTCCCCCCTTTTCAGGTTATAACAGCTGGAGTCTTCAACAGTTAGCTTGGAGTTAGTGTGTGGGTAGCTGTAAAGAGTGGGGTGTATTGGGGGGTGTGAGTGTTGTACCCTTAGGTGTTCTTGTGTGTGTGTGTCGTAATTATGGAAGAATGAATTGTGCATAAGTATCTATGTATGAATTACTTTTGTTATGAAATATTGGATTCCAAATATTTGTATGTTGTGTTACTTCTGTTGTTTTTGTTTCTGGAGCATTAATTGTACTATCCCAACATGTGCGCAGTGGCCTACGTCTCTTTGTACACACTCTCTCCATCTCTAGTTCTCTCTTTTTTTCATCTTTTCTTTATCACACCCGCCTCTTTGGGAACACACTGGACGGATTCGTACTTTTCGGGTATCCTGGGAAGCGGGGCGTGACATTTTTGGTGGCCCATGTAGGTCACCGCACTGCGATGTGCGTAATGATAGTACATGTAATGCTCTAGTATATGTTTGGGATAGATTAGCCCTAAGGTCGGTAGTGACCTTAGAGCCTTAAGTGATCCACCCTTGAATCGCTATCTTTAGGAATTTCGGGGATGAACTTTCTACGGTGTATTATACTATAGATGTATATTTGTGGGTATACATGTGTACTTATATTTGTGTGAATCCATGTGTATCAGTGCATTTGTTGTGCTTGGAAATTTGAATTACATATGTTGCAGGTATACTTGTATTCAATATGTATATTTGTATTTGGATGGCATGAAAGTTGCATGTATCTTGCATGGTTATAGTGGTATATGGATATGTGTGGGCATATATACTTGGTGGGCGAATACTTGAGCGTGTATATATATTATGTCTTTATGTAGATACATGATACGAGTATGTGAGTAGGTATGTGTTAAACTTGTATGACTCTGAGACATAGGTGATATGTATGTGTTTATTCACGGATGTATACTGGTGGGTACATATAAGCTAGTGGGGACATATACCCTGTAGAGGTGTGTGAGAGGATATGCACGTATGTGCTATGAGTGCATGTATGTGTTTTCCTATCATTGCATTATGGTTGTGTTCCCATGTGGGGAATGTACCAAGGTGTGTATATCTATCCTTGTATGAATAGAGTAGTGGAGTGTCCATATTGTCTTGTGGATATATGGGGGGAAAGTGTATGTGTCTGAATATATGTGTACTTGTATGGGTAGATGATGTAGATATAGATTGGGATATTGGTGCATATATATTTCTAGTGCTGCATTACTAAGGTATGAATTCCTATTGTGTTAAAAGTTTAAATAACTGTGAGTATGTGTATGTACGGGCTATGTGCCTATATGAATTGGTATATTGTCTTAATTTGGTATATAGTTGTGGGTTTTATTATTGCGTGAAGGTAGGTGTGCATACCCAAATGTGTATATTTATACTTCATGATATCTGTGTTAGTACGTGCCAGACTGTATAATTGTATATGAGTATTTCTACTTCTGTGCTTGAGTGACATTACTATGCCTAGATGGCACTACATGGATTTTGTCGTATGTGCCTTGGAATTATATATAGGAATGGGCATGTGAATGAATATGTGGATGTATAGGTAGCCGATATATTTAAGATGTCGTATAGCTGTATACTATTTTAGTGGTGATTGTGCATGCTTATGAGATACATATATGCATGAATGTGTAGTCGTATATGTGAATTACTATAGGTGGTCCTCATTAGGTTATAGATGTATTAAAATTTAATCTATATGTATGTGTCTTAAATGTACGTGCTTACGTATAATGACATGTATGAAGGAGGATATATGTTATATGACTATATGCTTTTAGTATATGTATATTGGGGTGTATTTTATTGTGTATATGTGGATGATTACGGCTTGTATTACATAAGTTTTGTGTATTTGACCGAACTATGTGTTATGTGTATGTGAATGCCTTATGTTAAATAGTCATATAGTTAGACATATGTGTATGATGTAGTAGTTATTGGAAACGTGTAACTACGGGATGGTAATATTTGTGTATGTTACGTGTGTGAGTATGATATGTGTGTCTCTATATGTGTAGTGTGTAGAAACACATGAGACCTACTTGAGTGAGAATGTACGTATAGAAGTATAGATGTGAACATGTGTATAGGTGCATATGCTTGTATGTAAGCTTATTTATATGTATGTTGGCACGTGAAATTGTAATGCTATTTGTATGTATTGGTATAGTTGTATATGTACTTTGGTGTATCTTTATGTGTTTGGTGGTAGTTACGTATATCATAGCCATGAGCGATTCGAGATGTGTGTATACTCCTTGTGCGTCGGTATCCTATCCTTCTATATAATCACAGATACCTAGTGTCTGTATGTGTGTATACATGAATCCTATACACTTATTGTTGGATATTGGACTCCCCGGATTTGGTTTTGGATGATGAACAAACATAAATATATTGTGAACTAACAATTTGTGAGCGCAGTTATGGAGATCGTCGCCAAACTTCTTTGAATATCAATTGTGACGTCTCGAGACTTCTCAAAGCATGTGATCGTATGCCTAAAGCTTCATTGAAGCTTTTGGACCATTTTCGAAGTCATGAAGATTTGGATCGAAGCTTTCGAAGACGGTTCGTCAAGTTTTATTTATTGTCTTTTAGCTTCGTTCCGTAGAATGTTAAGCCTTGAGTAGGTCTTACGTTTTAATCTTCATAACGCTCCTATCTTAGACATAGGATCTTAGTAGAAGTCCATACTAACTTTCCCGAAGCATCGCGCTTCGTTTCGCGACTTCTTGTGCATGTTAGTTGGTTCAAGAAGAAGAACCAACCGACTAGATGGTGATCTATTCAATCGGCAATCCTTCTTGGACCGACTAGTTTGCTTTCTCAAATCATAGCTCTCTACTATTTACAGTTAGTCGGTCTACGTGGACTCACCGACCGACTAGTTTGTGAACTAGTCGGTCAGTGATGCTTCTTAGACCGACTAGTTGAGCTTTCCCTGTTCATGCCAATTTGTGCCTGAGCTACTGTTTATAATTATTCGGTCTGTATTCATTGATCGACCGACTAGTTGATGAACTAGTCGGTCAACTTTCCTTCTTAGACCGACTAGTTGAGCTTTACTGTACATGCCAATTTTCACCTGACTTACTGTTTATCGTTATTCGGTCCATGCACATTTGGCGACCGACTAGTTGATGAACTAGTCGGTCAACATTTGTTCTTGGATCGACTAATTCTATTTGTACTCAGACTTTTAGTTTTATCTCTTAGTCGGTCTGAGTTGAGTGACCGACCGACTAGTTGTGAAACTAGTCGGTCAGTAACTCTTCTTTGACCGACTAGTTCCCTTCAGTCTGAAATTGATCTATTCCCTGTTCACCACTTAGTCGGTTCATGTTGATTGACCGACCGACTAGTTGATGAACTATTCGGTCAGTGGTTGTTATTTGACCGACTAGTTTGGTTCAGAATAGAGCCGTTGGAGCTTTAATTGAAACGTTTTTCTCTCTCTCTTTCCTCTAACCTATATATACTTGTTGAGCTGCATTCATTGCACTCAAGGCTGATTATTGGAGAAGTTTAGAGATCAAAGAGAAAGCTATCATCTCATTTAAAGCTCATTCATTTCCCTCTCAAGAATCTCTTCCTTATTCATTTCAAAAGAGAGATTCATTGATTGAGAGCCTTCCAAGCCAATTGCTTGATCCTAGGTCACCAACAACCCCATAGCTCTCCATCGCTGATCTACATCTTGGAGCTAGGGTTTGGTACATTCTTCTTCCTCAAAATCATCCTTGCCCTAATTCGTATGTATACTCAAGGCATAGGTATTTTGTCGGTAAGAAGTTCTATTTCATTTACTTTCATTTTGTAAGTGTTTAACTCTCGGTTGTGAGAGTTGTGTTTGTGATCCCGGGTTGTGGGAGTCACAAATTGCTTTGTGTATGATTTTACTTGGTGAAGGTTCTTCACAAGTATTTCATAGTGGAAATCTTGAGTTAGGGTTTCTAACTCAAGTATCCGGAGGGGATCCGGGTGGTTGGGACGTAGGATCACTGGGAACAAGTCGGGGAGACTTGGGTGGATCCGAACCCAGTAATATCGTTTGTTTGCGATTGTTTATTTGTTGTCGATTATTTACTATTCCGCATTTCCGCATTAATTGGTAGAGCTTGCACGGTAATTAGGAATTAGCCTCTTAATTATTTTGTAGTACTATTCACCCCCCTCTAGTACTTGTGCAGTAGCTTAGCAGGGCATTACATTTGGTATCAAAGCCAAGTCTATAGCTATGTCTGCCAACGACAACAAGACCGTTCGTCCATCTTCCGACTATAGCACCTTCAAGAATCGTGAAGGAGCGTCTTCGGTGATGGAAGGACATTCCTGAACGAGGCCTCCATTCTTCAACGGTACCAACTACGGGTACTGGAAATACCGGATGGAAACTTTCCTCTGGAGTGCTTCATTATGGAGGGCCACAATGAAGGAGTATGTCGAGCCCGCCGAAGAAGATTTCGAGAAGTGGACTCCCGTGGAGATCGCCGCGGAGGTAAGCAATGCCAAGGCAATGAACGCCTTGCAATGTGCTTTGGAGCCCGAGGATTTCAACAAGATATGCACATGTAAGAGTGCATATCAAATATGGAACTCCCTCCTCATCTTGCATGAAGGGACAAGTAGGGTAAGAGACTCTAAACTCGTTGTAGTAAATAAAGATTACGAGTTATTTCATATGCTACAGGGTGAGAAGATGAAGGAGTATTATGCTCGCTTCGTCGACATCACAAACAAGTTGGAGGCTATCGGTAAGACCTACACCCAAAAGGAGAAAGTCTCGAAGATTATCGATGGACTTCCTTCTAGTTGGGAGAAACAGACCTTAGCCATCGAGGAATGTAATGATATGAAAACTTATACCGTTGTTCAACTAATGGGTACCTTGATTTCTTATGAGGTACGCAAGGATAGCAAGTTGAAGTTGCAAGAGAAGATGAAGTCCTATCTAAAGCAAGACGAGCCAAAGAAGAAGGCTATTGCTTTCAAGGCCGCTCCATCTACTTCCACATCGACCGATGATGAAAACTCGGAAGACGAGTTGGACTTGGAGTCCATGGCTCTCATGGCCAAGAAGTTCAACCGGTTCTTCCGGAAAGGTAACTTCAAAAACAAGTCAAAGTTTAATTCTTCTAACACCTCCTCTCCTTTGTGTTTTCAATGCAACAAGCCCGGACACATGAAAGCGGAGTGTCCTCAAAACAAGCACAAGGAGAAGTGGAAGGCGCCAAAGTACGACAAGTCCAAGAGGTACAAGAAATGGAACAAAAAGGGGCTTGTCGGGACATTCACTGACTCCGATGATTCATCTAGCGGAGAGTCAGATGATGAGCAAGTGGAGCAAGCACACATGTGCTTCATGGCTAGAGAGGAGCAAGATAAAGATGCCTCCTCCGATGATAGCGACAACGAAGGCGATGAGGTAACAATGGATGACCTTAGGAATGCTAATTCTCAATTGTGGTCTAAGTATACTAAATTAGTAAATAGATATACTAAAGTAAAAGATGACTTAGCTAGCATTCAAACCTCGCCTAAAACTATCATCACCAACGACGACACCGTTGTTGAAGGGTTGAAGAATGAGATTGTTAATCTCAAGACTCAACTTGAACATGTTAGCATTGAGGATTCGGAAGAACATAAGATAGCGGATTTGACTTCTCAAAACTCGACTTTGAGTATTGAGAATGAAAATCTCAAATCTCGTGTTTATGTGCTCACATCGCAAGTATCCACTTTGGATGGTTCTTTGCGTTCTCTCACCGAGAAATATGAGAACACATTAGGCCGAATCAATGAATTCAGTAAGGGTAAGGGCCATTTGGATAATATCCTAAATGTCTTACTTCCGGCCAAACACCACATTGGCGTGGGGTATACGATGGGAAGTTCATCCAAATCGGCCACTACCTTTGTTAGGCCAACTTCCGATGCCTCAACGAGTGGGAGCAAACACTCAATTGGTAGTTCATCTACCAATGGTGCTTCCACCTCGTTCACACCCTCATTTGGAAAGAAACCCACTTTGGGTGGACCTCCAAAGAAGGGGCATGCTTATATGTACACCAATACTATGCCACGTAGGAACACACATCCTACTCCACCGGCTCACACATATGATAATTTCTATGCTACACGTTCACGGGCACGTGCACACCATGTGAGACACCCTCATGCACGTGTTCCCCCACATGCATATGTACACCCACATCATCGTATGAATAATTCTCATAATGCACCATTCCATCATGTTCCTTATGCCTATCCACGTCATGCATCACATAGAAATCAACAACGCATGCATGCACCCAATAGGATGAGGGCTCCCAAAATTGTCAAGATTTGGAGCCCAAAGGACACAAGCATGGATGAAAAACTAGTTTACATGAATGCTTATTTTTCGGATGTTGTGCATAGTGTTAATTATGTGGGGAAGTCTAAGTCCAATTGGACTTGGCTTCCAAAGGTCTAATCTTTTGGACCCAATGACCTTGGGTACCATGATATGAAATTTTCTATCTTTAGGTACTCAAGAGAAAGAAAAGGAGGAACAAATTTAAATTTAGCTCCAAGGGGAATTGGATACTCGATAGCGGGTGTTCAAAACACATGACGGGTGACGCTCAATTGCTCTCCGGAGTGGTGCCCATTGCTAATGGAAATCGCGTCATCTTTAGAGGCAACGAGAGCAGAACCATCATAGGTGTTGGTAAAGTGGGTAATCCTTCTAAACCCCTTATATGTGATGTTTACCTTGTTAAAGGATTAAACCACAATCTCATTTCAATAAGTCAACTTTGTGACAAAGGTTACAAAGTTAGCTTTGCGAAAGGAATGTGCTATATTTTAAGAAAAGATAATAATGAATTATTGTTTTCCGGCACACGCCATAAGGATATATACATCCTAGATCTTCCAAGATCACATGAACAATGTCTTATTGCCAACACAAGTGAACAACACTTATGGCATCGACGTTTTGGTCATGTTAACTTTGGAACACTATTTAAGCTTTCCAAGTTAAACTCTATTAGAGGCTTCCCTAAGCTAATCTTTCAAAAGAAAAGCTTTTGTGACTCGTGTCAACGAGGCAAGCTTCCAAAATCGTCGTTTAAACCTAAGAAAAGCATTTATTCTAAGCGGCCACTAGAGCTATTACATCTAGATTTATTTGGGCCAACTAGAGTTGCTTCATTAGGAAATGCACGATATGGACTTGTCATCGTTGATGACTTTTCTAGGTTTATTTGGGTATTTTCATTATGTAATAAAAATGAAGCTTTTGAAAACTTCACAATTTTTGTTAAGAAAGTACAAAATCTCTTAGGAACCACCATTGTCACTATTCGTAGTGATCATGGAGGTGAATTTGAGAATGTGTCTTTTGAGACATTTTGTGATGAAGTTGGTATTACACACACCTTTTCATTCCCTCACGCACCTCCTCAAAATGGTGTTGTTGAGAGAAAGAATAGGACGCTAGTGGAGTGTGCTCGCACTATGCTTGATGATAGCCAACTTGGCCATCAATTTTGGGCGGAAGCGGTACACACCGCTTGCTATGTGTTTAATAGAATACTTTTGAGGCCTGGCACTAAGCAAACTTGTTATGAATTATTGTTTGGTAGGTTGCCTCAAGTTAAACATTTTCGTGTTTTTGGTTCAAAATGTTTTATTAAGAACACGTATGGTAGTTTGGACAAATTCGATCCAATATCCGATGAGGGGATTTTTGTTGGATATTCCTCACGTAGCAAAGCCTACTGGATATACAACAAACGAACCTCAACGATCGAGGAATCGCTTCATGTTTCATTTAATGAAGGATTTGTTCCAACTAGAATTACTAATGATGATGACTCCATGGATGTCTTATGTGATTCAATTGGTAATTCTAACTCTATTAATTCTATTGATTCTATTGATACTAACCCGACTAATAAAGTTGTTGAGAATGTTCCTAGTGATCAAGGAATTCCCAAACGGCTTCATACCGTTCGTGACCATCCTCATGAGTAAGTCATTGGCAATATTCATGATAGTGTCAAGACGAGATCTCAAGTCAACCACTTCGCTCATTGTGCCTTTGCCTCCTCGATACAGCCAAAGAATGTTATTGAAGCATGTGAAGATAGCGCTTGGATCCTTGCCATGGAGGAGGAACTGATTCAATTCGAGAGGAATGAAGTTTGGGAGCTTGTTCCATTGCCATCGAAGAACCACACCATCATAGGGACAAAGTGGATCTTCAAGAACAAGACCGACGAAAACCAAGTCGTCGTCCGGAACAAAGCTCGGTTAGTAGCTCAAGGCTATCGACAAGAGGAATGTATCGATTTCGAAGAATCCTTTGCTCTGGTAGCTAGATTAGAATCAATTAGATTACTATTATCTTTTGCATGCCATAAGGATTTTAAATTATTTCAAATGGATGTAAAAAGTGTGTTTTTAAACGGAGATGTTGTTGAGGAAGTTTATGTTTCTCAACCTTCGGGTTTTATAAATGAAAAATTTCCAAATCATGTTTTCAAACTTAAGAAAGCACTTTACGGTTTGAGACAAGCTCCTCGAGCTTGGTATGACCATTTAAAGAATTTTCTTTTGGATTTAGGTTTTAAAATGGGAGAAGTTGATTCCACATTATTTGTTAAGTATTCAAAAAATGATATAATTTTAGTTCAAATTTATGTTGATGATATCATTTTCGGTGCTACTAACTTTGCTCTTTGCGAAGAGTTTTCTAATGTGATGAAGGATCAATTTGAGATGAGCCACATGGGTGAGCTCAAATATTTCTTAGGTCTCCAAATTCGCCAAATGAACGATGCAATCTTCATCCACCAAACGAAGTATACGGTGGAGTTGCTTAAGCGATTTGGAATGGAGAATGCCTCCGGGAAAAAGACTCTGATGAGCACGACTACACATCTTGATAAAGATGCGGGCGGAAAAGATGTAGACATTCGTCTATATCGAGGTATGATAGGTAGTTTACTTTACCTTACCGCAAGTAGGCCCGATATTATGTTTGACGTATGTGTATGTGCTCGTTATCAGTCTCAACCTAAGGAGTCTCACTTAGTAGCGGTAAAGCGTATTTTCTGTAATTTAAGTTATACACTTGATTTTGGCTTACTTTATCTAAAATCTAGCACGTATGAGTTAATCTCATACAGTGACGCAGATTATGCGGGATGCAAATCCGACAGGAAAAGTACTAGTGACACTTGCCATTTTATAGGAAATTCTCTTATCTTGGTTTTCCAAGAAGCAGAATTCTGTATCACTTTCAACCACCGAGGCGGAATATATTGCCGCCGGTGCCACGTGTGCTCAAGTTCTTTAGAAGAGACACACACTTAAAGACTTTGGTATAAACTGTGATACTTGCCCTATCATGGTGGACAACCAAAGTGCAATATGTCTCTCCAAGAACCCGGTACACCATTCCCGTTTTAAACACATAGTTGTCCGTCACCATTTCTTAGATGATCATGTAGCTAAAAAGGACATCATATTAGTGTACGTTGAAACCCAGAAGCAAATCACCGATATTTTCACGAAACCCCTAAAGGAAGACTACTTTGTGCGGTTACGTCGAGAATTTGGGATTATGGGTGAATCCGAGATTTAGGATTCATTTTTATTCAATAATCTTGCATGCTATTCTATTTCATTATGTTTGCACATGCTAGATTTATTGGAATTTTCTGGATTTTTGTTGAATTTTCGGAATTTTCGCTCGATTTGTGCGAAATCATCAAATTTCAGATTTTCGATGTTTAATGGGGTATTATAATGATTAATGAGAGTATTTTTGATGTTTCGTCCAAGTGTGATTAGGAGAGAAATCAAATCTAAAAAATTTCAATTTTTGAACTCTCTTAGTCGGTCCAAGTTCATTGGCCGACCGACTAGATTCAGTTCTAGTCGGTCAGTGAAGGAGCTTAGACCGACTAATTCTTTTCTGGAAATTTGGCTTCAGTTACTGTTTACAACTAGTCGGTTCAAGCTCATTGACCGACCGACTAGATCGTGATCTAGTCGATCAGTGCTTGAACTGTGACCGACTAGTTGTGACGGGGACAGTTGCGTCTTTTCGACTTCCGACCGACTTAAATGAAATCTAATCGACTTGATCTCATTCAAGTCGGTTTCTATTTCCTCTCCAGCTCGAAAACCCCCTGACCATTCGACTTCCTCCGTCGTGTCCGATCAAATTCCGGCCATCCCCACCGTCGCCTCCGTCGATCTTCCACCCTAGGTGACCCTCCTCCCTCGTCTAGCTCTCTAGGGTTAGTTTCCTATGCTAGGGTTCTTGTTTCACATTGTTTTCGACTTAGGGTTTCGGCTAGGGTTTCTTGTTTAGGGTTTCTAGGGTTTCTAGGGTTTCTTCGTTTCAATCTTGATTGCGTCGTGTCTTGCTTCGATTATGGCAAGAACACAAATTCCGATCTAACCCTCAAGCCCTTCGCTGATGACCGTAGAGCCATCCCCTACGGATCCCATTCAAGCTCAACCCACGCGAACCCCTCCGAAACGTCGTTCGAAGACCACTCAACCCTCTTCGTCTTTGCCTCCTCTTAAGCGTAAAAGGTCGACGACCGCGAAGCCCCGAGCCTAATCTCAGCCCAAGCCCAAGCCAGCTGCATTCCGTGCCCCTACTCCGCCTTCGGATTCCGATACGGAGTATAAACCCGAGACTGAGACCCATAGGGAACCATCACCTCCTCCTAGGTAGCCTGAGTCTAGCTCTCGCCCCCGTACCCGTCAGCCTAAGGGAAAGGCTCCGATGCCGGTTGGCGGTGTCGATATCTCGTTGTGTCGCGACGACCCTTTGTGTCTCACGGCTTACAACCGTATCGAACACTGTCCACTGCTTCTGGAGCATTTCATTCAGTTTAGTGACTTCATAGGGCTAGCAGATCTTCTGTCGTCTTCGGGTCTTATCGATTACCTTCGATATGATCCTAAGGCGAATCCTCACCCCTACCCTCGCCTAGTGAAACTGTTCTATGCCAATAGGATCCGGGGTCAGTACGACGTGACCCACTCGATTGAGACGACTGTCTTAGGGACTCCGATAGTCCTCACGACAGAAATCTTAGGCGAGTTGATAGGTTACTCGTCGTCTAGCCTCCTCCCCTCTGACATTTCTGTTGATGATATCTCCTCTCTTGATCAGACTATCCTCTCTGAGATTTTTCACGAGATCCCTCCCGCCATGATTGGCGTTCCCTCCAAGTCTTTCAAGCCAAATGCCTGGGTCCTGAATCTCAATCTAAAGTCGTGCTTACTTCCTAAGTACGGCTCCTCTTCTTTACCGTCCCAGCCGTTTCTGAAGTTGATCTACGCCATCTTCATGGGTAGCAAGATTAACTCGGCCCGGATTATACTCGATAAGATGGATTCTTTCGAGTGTATTCGGAAGTCCACGAAATCTGCGCATATCCCATACCCTTGCTTGTTGACCCTTGTCTTTCGCCACTTCCGTGTCACACTTCCTCCTGACGATGAGCGTCCCCTTGGTCCTCCTCTAAACGCGACGGCCGTCAAGAAGTCTCTTGCGGCGCTCCATCACGTTCAGAGGACGACGCCTTCAGCGTCTGCCTCTGCTTCTGCCTCAGCTGCTCCCTCCACCACTCTTGACGAGCTCGCACGGTCTATTCGACGTGTGGAGTCTCGTTATGCTCGTACCGAGGAGATTCTATCTCGTATAGCTCGTCACCTTGGTATTGAGATCCCTCCGTCATTCTCTGACGAGGAGGAGATGGACGAGGAGGAGATTGAGGAGCTCGTTCGTGCTTCCACTCGTGCCCCCGAGGGCACTTCTGGTGATGCTGCTGCTGCTTCGTCTGCTGGTACCCCCGAGAGCACACCTGTTGCCATCGCACCTACGGTGGATGCTCCGACTGGTGCTCCCAAGGCCACTACTGTTGCTGATCCAGAGGTTACCACTTCCGTCGCTCCTGTGGACACTACTGATGACCCGGTGACCACCTCCACTCCTGCAGAACCTGCTGCTGCGGCAGATCCTGCCACTTCCTCTTGAGCTTCCTTGAGGACTCTCCGATGCTCCTTCGATGATATGTCTAGTGTGAGAGAGTTTGGGTAAGATAGAGTGGGGTTCTGGATGATTTTGACATTTTGATGTATTTTGTTGTATCTTCATATATTTTGGTGTACTCTGATGATGATATATGTGTGATATGATGTTGTATCTTTTGTGCTTCGATCGTTGGATCGCATTTTGTATGTTGACAGATGTATCTTTTGATGTACTCATGCTTTATATATATATATATACATCGATGTTGACATTTCATTATCTTGTGCACATTTAATATTTTATATGTCTCTGATGTTCTGATTTCGTCGCTCGACGATAATACTTGGTTAAATAGAATTAATTTTATGGAAACATAGAATTGTTTTCCATGCACTAAATTAACCAAGAATGTTGATATTGGAGAGTATATTCCATAACTCAATTCGTAAAATTAATTTGAGTTTTGATGATTTTATTTATCGTTTTTCGACTTTGGTCTCATTGACACGCTTTGATTTAATTCGTATTTTTCTTTGGTGTCATTTGGACCGTAGCCGTATTCTACGACTCACATGCTTTTATTTGAAGCCATTGTTGTTGTCGTTGATCTCCTCCCAATCTTTTTGCTAATGCCAAAGGGGGAGAGATATAATAATGACATGTGCGCTAAATAATAATTTAAGCATTTTTCCAAGAATCTAATTTGATGTGTTAGATTCAGGGGGAGTTAAGATATAAAAATTGGATTTCAAATCCGATATTTCAATAATGGATTCTCATTTTTATACTTTACTCGTCTGCTTGATGCGTATTATTATTATTAGTTTTGGAATTAACATGTCATCAATGCAGGGGGAGTAAGTAAATTACATTTGATTCATTATTTTTTATTATTATTTATGTTGATTTGTCATCACCAAAAAGGGGGAGAATGTTGGATATTGGACTCACCGGATTTGGTTTTGGATGATGAACAAACATAAATATATTGTGAACTAACAATTTGTGAGCGCAGTTATGGAGATCGTCGCCAAACTTCTTTGAATATCAATTGCGACGTCTCGAGACTTCTCAAAGCATGTGATCGTATGCATAAAGCTTCGTTGAAGCTTTTGGACCATTTTAGAAGTCATGAAGATTCGGATCGAAGCTTTCGAAGACGGTTCGTCAAGTTTTATTTATTGTCTTTTAGCTTCATTTCGTAGAATGTTAAGCCTTGAGTAGGTCTTACGTTTTAATCTTCATAACGCTCCTATCTTAGACATAGGATCTTAGTAGAAGTCCATACTAACTTTCCCGGAGCATCACGCTTCGTTTCGCGACTTCTTGTGCATGTTAGTTGGTTCAAGAAGAAGAACCAACCGACTAGATGGTGATATAGTCGGTCGGCAATCCTTCTTCGACCGACTAGTTTGCTTTCTCAAATCATAGTTCTTTACTGTTTACAGTTAGTCGGTCTACGTTGACTCACCGACCGACTAGTTTGTGAACTAGTCGGTCAGTGATGCTTCTTAGACTGACTAGTTGAGCTTTCCATGTTCATGCCAATTTGTGCCTGAGCTACTGTTTATAATTAGTCAGTCTGTGTTCATTGATCGACCGACTAGTTGATGAACTAGTCGGTCAACTTTCCTTCTTAGACCGACTAGTTGAGCTTTACTGTACATGCCAATTTTCACCTGACTTACTGTTTATCGTTAGTCGGTCCATGCACATTTGGCGAAGTACTAGTTGATGAACTAGTCGGTCAACATTTGTTCTTGGACCGACTAATTCTATTTGTACTCAGACTTTTAGTTTTATCTCTTAGTCGGTCTGAGTTGAGTGACCGACCGACTAGTTGTGAAACTAGTCGGTCAGCAACTCTTCTTTGACCGACTAGTTCCCTTCAGTCTGAACTTGATCTATTCCCTGTTCACCACTTAGTCGGTTCATGTTGATTGACCGACCGACTAGTTGATGAACTAGTCGGTCAGTGGTTGTTATTTGACCGACTAGTTTGGTTCAGAATAGAGCCGTTGGAGCTTTAATTGAAACGTTTTTCTCTCTCTCTCTCTCTTTCCTCTAACCTATATATACTTGTTGAGCTGCATTCATTGCACTCAAGGCTGATTATTGGAGAAGTTTAGAGATCAAAGAGAAAGCTATCATCTCATTTAAAGCTCATTCATTTCCCTCTCAAGAATCTCTTCCTCATTCATTTCAAAAGAGAGATTCATTGATTGAGAGCCTTCCAAGCCAAGTGCTTGATCCTAGGTCACCAACAACCCCATAGCTCTCCATCGCTGATCTACATCTTGGAGCTTGGGTTTGGTGCCTTCTTCTTCCTCAAAATCATCCTTGCCCTAATTCGTAAGTATACTCAAGGCATAGGTATTTTGTTGGTAAGAAGTTCTATTTCATTTACTTACATTTTGTAAGTGTTTAACTCTCGGTTGTGAGAGTTGTGTTTGTGATCCCGGGTTGTGGGAGTCACAAATTGCTTTGTGTATGATTTGCCTTGGTGAAGGTTCTTCACAAGTATTTCATAGTGGAAATCTTGAGTTAGGGTTTCTAACTCAAGTATCCGGAGGGGATCCGGGTGGTTGGGACGTAAGATCACTGGGAACAAGTCGGGAAGACTTGGGTGGATCCGAACCCAGTAATATCATTTGTTTGCGATTGTTTATTTGTTGTCAATTATTTACTATTCCGCATTTCCGCATTAATTGGTAGAGCTTGCACGGTAATTAGGAATTAGCCTCTTAATTATTTTATAGTACTATTCACCCCCCTCTAGTACTTGTGCAGTAGCTTAGCAGGGCATTACACTTATGGGTGTGGTATGGATATATTACTGTAGGGTACCGATATTATGATGTATGTTGATCGGTCCATATTTTACACCTTTTTCTGCATGTTTGCATGCCATTTCGATTGCTCATATTGTGATTTTCATGATTATTCGACGATATTTCGTTACTTTTCACTATTTCTCATTTTCGTCCGATTTCAGGATATATGGAGCGATCGAGAGCAAAAATAAGCTTAAGCGACTTGTACGCATACAGGAGCATTGATCATGGCTTTATTGAGGAGCTAACGGCGTTGGACGATGAGCGGGAGAAGAAGAAGATCGATAGAATCGTCAAGGAGGCGAGGAGGAGAAGGAAGGATTCCAGAAACAGGCCATTTGGCCGAGTGAAGCAGCGTACTCGGCCGAGTACGACTGACACGAAGAACATTTACCTGACCTGAGTGCCACAATGCACTCGCCCGAGTGGTGAATTCCACTCAGCCGAGTAGAGAACTCCACTAGCCCGAGTGAGTCAGAATTTCTGAAGAAAATCAAAGCGAACTCTCTGAAATTCTGGGGAGCACAGCAGAAGACCTACTCGGCCGAGTGATGAATCCCATGCGGCCGAGTGACGCAGAGTGCCAGAGTGCACAAATCCCAACTTCGAAGCAGACTCTCTAGAATTTTGAGAGAACAGCGGAAGATCTTACTCGGCCGAGTAAGGAAGTCCACTCGGCCGAGTCACACTTCTCAGTCGGCTGAGCCACACTTCCACTAGGTCGAATGACACGTGCGCCCAGATTTTTCAGATAGCCTCTCACTCTTTTGAAATGTGCGATCATTCCAGTATGTGAAATATTTTTCTCATATTTTTTATTATAGTAGACTTCATGATGGTTCCAACGCCACCAAGAACACATCATTCGGAGGTCGGATGAAATCTAGAGAATTTCTGCCAGTTGATGCTGTAGTGCTGGAATTCCCACTCGGCCGAGTGAGAATCTCACTCGGCCCGAGTGAGCGCAGGTCCAGAGCTTAAGTTGCTGCCAGAGCTAACTTAAGGCCCGAATTTTAGAAGGTTTCTAGGGTTATTTGCTAGGATTTTGGGGGCTATATAAGAGGTTTGTAGCCGTCATTAGAGGGGGTTTTCCAAATCTTTTCTTAGGGATTATTTCAGAGGTTAGGCCATGCCCTAGGCCCACTCTTGGATCTAAAAGCTTGTATTTGGATTGGATTTCTTCATAAGAGCTAAGTATCTTTGTTCTTGTTATTTTGAATCCTTGATTTGATATCTTTTTGTATGCAAGCTATGTTTTTTATTGGTTCACATATCGTTATTGCTATGCTTGAGTAGATTCGCTGTTCTAGGGCATAGGGGTGAACCCTATGGATCTAATTTCGGATTTGTGATAAATGGGTTCATATGTTGCTAGAATTGCTAAAGGGGTTATGTGTGATTGATTTATCATGGATAGCTAGGAATTTCCATCGATTTGGGGTTTGCAAGAGATTGGATTCCGACCGATGGGAATGCTAGATATTCGAATTAGGTTTATAATCAATATCCACTAGACTTGGTTTGCAAGAGATTGGACCAAAGCTAGCATTTTTATTATAAATCGATACATATATTCGTTTGCAAGAGATTGGACAAATACGAACTCTCATAACCTAGATCGTAACTCGAGTTTGCACGAGAGTGGGCTCGAGGTGCGATTGGACGATGATGTCGATCTTCATGCTAGTGGCTTAGGTTAGGGTTTGCACGAGAGTGGGCTCTAATCTAGGTTACTATAGACCGGCAATAGCGCAAGAGCATGAGTTTGGTTCAATATTCAGTTACGACTAGTTCACCTCAACACAAGTCTAGTAATATTGAGATTCACGATTTACAGAGATGTATGACGATCCGTAGTGGGGATTCCCTAGCCCTAGACACTTTTATTATATTGTATTTGAATTGATATTTAACCAACATCTTTATCACTGACACAGACATCCATCACCATTGTTATTACATCACATCATAACCACATCCACCAATAAACCTTCGTAGTAGAACCAACCTAAGATAGATTGGAACCAACACCATATCCTTGTGTTCGATACCCGCTCGCCACTACACCGTGTGCTTGCGGTAAAACTACGACTGTCCTCCGGGTGTGTATCCGGGGGTCGATCAAGTTTTTGGCGTCGTCGTCGGGGAGGTGTTTCCTGTTGGAGCCAATTTGTCACAATTAGGTTGATTAGATTACGTTAAAAAAACAAAACAAACAAAACAAACTGAGAAAGAAATTTTTTCCAACCACCTGCTATTATTATTATCTTTATCTCTCTTTGTATTACTAACGTCTTTTCCAGGTTGTTTACTTTGCTTGATCAGGTACAGTTTTTGCAACGATGGTGCATCCAAAGAATATGTGACCGGGTTCAATACAATCCTACATATATCTTGCTACATTCTATCAGGATGATGGAGAGTCCTTCAGGAAAGCCTTGTCCAGGTTTGAAGGAATGTTAGGAATGTTTCAGACGGAGTCAGACCATGAGTGGAATGGTTCCCAGCTATTTCGTATCTTCGCTAGAGGGCTAAAGAGACCATCATGTGAGTATATGAGGATGATGCAAGTGGGAAAGTTCAGTGGTCTGTAGTTTGCAGCAACCTTGGAGCAATTGATAGATGATGCTCGATCTACCGGTTCGCTAACCGTTATGGTAGGTAAACCATCCAACCAAGTATTCATCGATTTTGTTATGGTTAATGTCTCTGATGCAGGTACTATCGTAAACGGAGTGCATGTTTCACTTGAAAGTGATTGTATCCACCTTTACACCATCAACACTCCACAAATAGAGACCTGAGCTGCCGAAGGAGGACACATATATGGACCTATTGAGAAACATTGTTGACGTAGTTCGAGAAATCGATCCATTAATAATAATAGCAGGTGATCCTTTTGAGCTCGTATTTCAAAACTTAATTACTTATTGTATCTCTTCTACATGCACAATTGATGATGGAGTCTATGCTCTAGTTGAAGGGCACAAGACCCATTTTTACACCACGGTCGAGATACATGAGCCTATAAAGCCACCTTGTGCCGTCGTCGCCTGCCCCTGCCGACCACTTAAGTCAGAGCAGCTATACCATCAGAGGATATTATTGAGGAGGTTATGTCGACAGTAGCAAAGCAGACCATCGAGGAGGACGTGACTCGGGACGATGACATCTGCACACAGATGGAGCCCGAATTGTGCCCTCTCCTTTCGTGCTACTGCAGCCATCCCCACCCTCTACAGAGGATGTGCATCCCTAAGAGGACCACCCTTCCACTGACGCCGAGGACTATCCCACAGAGCTTATGGCTCCCCTTCAGGGGGATCTCTTTACTCCCTCATCTCCTACATTTGATTCCCCTCCAGTGTATGATGTTTTTTATGATTCAGATTTTGACGAATCATCGTGCCTTTTACGAGATACACATATATATGAAAAAGGTACAATGGGACATACACGAGGAGGAGAGCAAGAAGTTATCACCCATGGACGCATATGAATATGATCAAGAGGTGCGTTGGGATGAGTATGACGATGATGAGGAGCATCCTGACGAGACCCACACAATTATGCCAGAGTTACTGAGGAACCAGAGGAAAACAACAAGGAGTTGGTCGACATGGTGCACGAGGGTAGAGATTTATTTCCAGGAAAGTGTTGTCAACCATCTTTAATTTTAAATACTTATGTTGATAACCCTCTTTGGAATACATTTATTTTGGGAAATAATTATCCACATCAGATTGATGCGGCTTATCTCTTGCAGGGTACAGGTGGAGTCCTTGTAGAGATACTGGGAGCCGCATTGCTCGAATCTGATGGAATCTGTAGACACACCACCTGGCGGAGCCACAGAAGGAGCAGTTGGAGCAGTTACCTGCACCGGCAAAGATACTGGATCCGCCTTTTGCTATAGGTGATATCAATCCAGTAGTGTAGTATTTTATGCTTTAAATAAACACAAATCCTCTCGACAACGAGAGCACCATATAGATTTGATTGAATAAATATCACCTCATATGATGGCAACAAAAATCTTTTACACCCCAAACCCATTATATATAGTAATTGCCATCTTCATATTTTGATATGCCACATCCTTTTGCTCACCACCATCGATCATTTCTTTCAAGTGAATACTCACTTTCTTATTTGTTTGACTTGAGCTCGCTTAGCAAAGCCGCGACATTTTTGATCAAGTCATTTGAATAGGATTATTTGGTATAAGCTTGGGCGAAGGCGCTCTCATGCATCATTGCATGTGCATGTAGTTGCATTAGGATTTCATGTCATTCATGTCATCATTTTTCATTTCCCCCATATTTATCGTTGTTCCTCATATTCTTCCTTTATGATCACATTGAGGATAATGTGAAGTTTAAGCTTGTGGGAGTGCATTTCCATGCCATTTAGTTACACTTTTACTCTATTTTTAGGGGTTTTAGAATTTTTCAAAAAATTTGCAACATTTTTTTGATTTTTCCATCTTATATTCCTTTTATGTGTGTTCATGCATCATATTGTGTGCTTTTTTTTCTTTTCTTTCCTCTCTTTTATTTTTATTTCTTTATTTTCTTTTCCTTCTTTTGCTAGATATGTTCCTTATGATGATATCTCTTAATGCTTTAGCAACCATCACGATGCTAATTATTCCTTGACATGCTACTTAGAGTATTCCATAGTCCTGCTATCCATGTGCTTGCTTATACATTCTTTTGATGATTCCTCTACATGAATGCATGATATTAATTGAAGCTGAATGTATGGATTAGTGTTTAGTATGCTTTTGTTGAAAATGCACCAAGATTCACACATCATTAGTATATCTGAAGCATCAGTTTTATTGTATTATTCACCTTATGTTGCATGCCTGATATGATTGTAAACTTTACTGCTTGACTTCACAATTTATTGAAACAATTGAGAATATCCATGCTTACATATAAGTTTAGTTGATGTAATATTTTATTGAACCATTCGTGTACATCGTTGAGTGAACCGAGTGTTACATTATTTTTTCTCCACAAATATCTTTTATTCTCTACATGTCACTTGAGTTCACCTCCTAAAGCTACTTATATCGCATCTATTTCCCAAAAAAATCCCTACAAAAGAAAAGGTTAGCTCCAAAAAGTCCAAAAAGCCAAAAAGGAGCCAAAAACCAAAAATACAAATCATATAGCTCCTACAAAAATCCAAAAAGAAAAATGAGAAACAAAAAGTTCAAAAAGAAAAAGAAAGAAATTTCTCTATCTCATTATTGGAGCCACAAAATACTTGGGAAACCCAAGGCAAAAATCCCATTTTACACTATCACATTCCTTTAGATGTGATGCCTCAAACTAAGCTTGGGGGGTGAATTCATTTGACCATATGAGTGAGTACGACATTAAAGTGGAGAGGTGCACGAAATTGAGACTTGACAAATTACTTTAGCTATAGAGATTTCTTATGAATTGATATGAAAATGTGAATGACATGTCTCTTATTCCATTCTCTATTGCATGCTTGGTGTGATTCTTATATGCTTCTGTTATAACTCTAGATTGAAAAGTGCATCACGAACATTTGTGTATTAAATTCTATGAAATGCATAATGTGGATATGAATTGATTGTATGAATTTAGAGAATCCCTTTTATTGTTCTTAAAAGCTTGCAAGTACCATGTTAAGTAAGATATGAAATATTTTTAGCATGTGATTTGTATTTTCCGAGTTATCGTGATGTGTAGCTTATGGCTTGAGATCTGAGAGCATAATCTAGCGACCCCTTTCACTTCATATTTTTGTCTTTCATTTCATTTCCTTTATTTTCATCTTTCGATTTCATCTCTCTACTTATCTTCTCGAGGACGAATAAGAGGTAAGCTTGGGGGATTTTGATCGGTCCATATTTTACACCTTTTTCTGCATGTTTGCATGTCATTTCGATTGCTCATATTGTGATTTTCATGATTATTTGACGATATTTCGTTACGTTTCACTATTTCTCGTTTTCGTCTGATTTCAGGAAATCTGGAGCGATCGAGAACAAAAATGAGCTTAAGGGACTTGTACGCATACCGGAGCATCGCTCATGGCCTTATTGAGGAGCTAACGGTGCTGGACAATGAGCGGGAGAAGAAGAAGATCGATAGAATCATCGAGGAGGCAAGGAGGATAAGGAAGGATTCCAGAAATAGGCCACTCGACCGAGTCACGCTAGTCAATCGTCCGAGTGAAGGAGCGTACTCGGTCGAGTACGAATTATACAAAGAACATCTACCTGACCTGAGTGCCACAATGCACTCGGCCGAGTGGTGAATTCCACTCGGCCGAGTAGAGAACTCCACTCGTCCGAGTGAGTCAGAATTTCTGAAGGAAATCAAAACGAACTCTCTGGAATTCTGGGGAGCACAGCAGAAGACCCACTCGACCGAGTGATGAATCCCACGCGGCCGAGTGACGCAGAGTGCCAGAGTGCCCAAATCCCAACTTCGAAGCAGACTCTCTGGAATTTTGGGAGAACAGCAGAAGATCTTACTCGGCCGAGTAAGGAAGTCCACTCGGCCGAGTCACACTTCTCACTCAGCAGAGTCATACTTCCACTCGGCCGAATGACACGAGCGCCCAGATTTTCAGACAGCCTCACTCTTTTGAAATATTCTATCATTCCAGTAGGCAAAGTATTTTTCTTATATTTTTTATGGATAGCAAGAACGCATCAATCGGAGGTCGGATGAAATCTGAAAAATTTCTGCAAGTTGATGCTGCAGTGCTGGAATTCCCACTTGACCGAGTGAGAATCTCACTCGGTCCGAGTGAGCGTGTGCCCAGAGCTTAAGTTGCGGCCAGAGCTGACTTAGGGCACGAATTTCAGAAGGTTTCTAGGGTAATTTGCTAGGATTTTGGGGGGCTATATAAGAGGTTTGTAGCCATCATTAGGGGGCTTCCCAAATGTTTTCTTAGGGATTATTTCAGAGGTTAGGCTATGCCCTAGGCCCACTCTTGGATCTAAAAGCTTGTATTTGGATTGGATTTCCTCAAAAGAGCTAAGTATCTTTGTTCTTGTTATTTTGAATCCTTGATTTGATATCTTTTTGTATGCAAGCTATGTTTTTTTGTTCACATATCGTTATTGCTATGCTTGAGTAGATTCGCTGTTCTAGGGCATAGGGGTGAACCCTATGGATCTAATTTCGGATTTGTGATAAATGGGTTCATATGTTGCTAGAATTGCTAAAGGGGTTAGGTTGTGATTGATTTATCACGGATAGCTAGGAATTTCCATCGATTTGGGGTTTCCAAGAGATTGGATTCCGATCAATGGGAAGGCCTAGATATTCGAATTAGGTTTATAATCGAAATCCACTAGACTTGGTTTGCAAGAGATTGGACCAAAGCTAGCATTTTTATTATAAATCTATACACTCGTTTGTGAGAGATTGGACGAATACGAACTATCACAACCTAGATCGTAACTCGAGTTTGCACGAGAGTGGGCTCGAGGTGTGATTGGACAATGATGTAGATCTTCATGCTAGTGGCTTAGGTTAGGGTTTGCACATGAGTGGGCTCTAATCTAGGTTGCTATAGACCGGCAATAGCACAAGAGCGTGAGCTTTGTTCTATATTCAGTTACGACTAGTTCACCTCAACACAAGTCTAGTAATATTGAGATTCACGATTCACAGAGATGTATGACGATCCGTAGTGGAGATTCCCTAGCCCTAGATGCTTTTATTATATTGTATTTGAATCGATATTTGACCAACATCTTTATCACCGACACCGACATCCATCACCATTGTTATTACATCACATCATAACCACATTCACCAATAAACCTTCGTAGTAGAACCAACCTAAGATAGATTGGAACCAACACCACTCATCATGTTCGATACCTGCTCGCCACTACACCGTGCGCTTGCGGTAAAACTACGACTGTCCTCCGGGTGTGTATCCGGGTGGCCGATCATAGTTACATACTTAGATGCACATACGTGGTGATAAATGTAGCAGATAGTTGGTATATGGATGTGTATGTCTATTCGTATGTCACGAGCATTGTATATTTGCAAGCATATTGTGAATGGTAGTGCGGATCTAATTAGTGATTTTAAATACCTGGATGTAATAGAGGTGTTGTGCTATTGCCATATATGGTGTATGTAGCGATATAGATAAGTGATGGGCATATGTACAGTAGATGTGTAGGTGTTATTGGTGTATGTATTAAGGTATATGTTTATGCAGAGGGATATATATATAACGATGGATGTGCGTGCATTAGAGTGTGGCTAGTGTAAGACGAGTATAAAGATATATGGGAACAGTAGTGTAGGTCATTGTAGGAGATGGCCCTTGGAATCTAGAAGTATATCTCCTTAGACTTTAACCCTTGGGCTTCGGAAGTTCGAGGACGAACTTCATTTTAAGGTGGGTAGGGTGTCATGCCCTATTTTGAACTATACGTGTATTCTACTATATACACGTTGTATTTCTACTTACGATGCATACGTAGGCATGAAATAATTGTGGATGTCGATGTATGTAACGTAGTGCAAGGGGCGTTGTGCCGTAATATGTGGCTAAGATAAGAGAATGCGAGATGTGAATGCGGGAGAAGTGTGAATGACGTCGTGCGTATAATACAACAAGAATGTATTAGACATGTGTGTGTGGTGCATAAATGCATGCATGGATGTGCATGGTTGTGTGTAGGAAGAGTCATGCTAGTGTGAGAAGGGATTAGGGGTTAATGGCATCCCCGTAAATTTTGGGAAAGGTGAGGGGCAAAATGGTCATTTGGACTAAATGAGGTGTGTGTGTATGTAGTAAAGAGGTGTGTGCATAAAGTAATGGCACATTTGTAATTAGTGGGAAGTTGAGAGGGTATTTAGGTCACTTCAAAAGTGTCATGGCTTATACTATATGCCATGCCTGGGCTTACCCTATAAGTTAAAGGGGTGTGTAGAAACTCCTCAGGAAAAATCTCCTTTCCTTCTCCTTTTCTTTCCTTTTTCATGTTAATTTCCTTTCCCTCTCCCTCCTACTATGGCTGGCCACCTCCCTCCCCCTATTCTCCTTCTTCTTCAAACCAAAACCCTAATTATCCCTCTTAAAATCAAGAATCACAAGTTGGTTGCAAGTGGGAAAAAGTTAGAGAAGAAAGAAAGAGAAGGAGAGAATGAAATCAAGTTTTGAGGTAGGATTCTAACTTGGATTTGGAATTCTAATTAGGGGTTCTTGCTATCATGTTTTATATCATGTTTTACTCAATATGTGTTAAGGGTAGTCAAATTTATGTTCCATGATTTAATTTCACAATTTACCCCTTAAAATTCTTAGCAAAAGCACCCACCTTGAAAATCTGGAATTATGTAGTACGTTGTTACTTGAATTCTGGTCACTGTGACTTCAATGAATCTTCGAAAAAATTATATACTCGTAGATCTTGAAGTTCTACCCCCAAAATCATGTAAAATTTGACATATCGTCAATTAAAAAATTAGGAGTAAAAATTCCATCTTTACAACATGTCTGTATGTCTTCCAGTCTGGATACACTTTTGCAAAATTGAGCTTAGTCCATGCACACTTCATAGATATTAGTGATCTTGGTCTCTTTGTAAAGTTAACAACTTTTTCTACAACTTTCTCTTCGGGCATGTTTTCGAGATTCGAACTGCAACATGACTTAAAATAGCAATTGTTACAGCCCTTAGAATATGTCTGAAAAACAGTTTCGACAGGTCTCACCAAACAATTCACCATAAATCACGTACTCTATAATTATGCATGAAATTCTATATGTGAGTCCAGCATTATCAGATCTACAAATTTAATTTTTAGGAAATTTTGTCAAATTCGCAATGAAAACTAATGATATAGGTCCATTTGTTATGACTGTCTGCATTTTCCAGCAAGCTGAACCATTTCAATGGGATGTTGAATTATGCATTGTTGCCATTTATACTCATATTGTCCATAATTGTTGTAATTACATAAAAGGGAAGTTTGATTGGTGTGATATGCTATTAAATTGCTAATGTGGTTGTGATGTTGTACATGATGCATACCATGTGTTTGTGAAAATGCCCAAGGCAAATGCAATAAATGTGAGAAATACTCAATTCTATGGTTGTGATATGAGATATGCTATAGACCTGATGTTGGGGGCATGTCATGCATGGTTCCTTATGCGGTGCGATGACGAGTTGATATGGCTATGATGATGGGCATGCCACGTAGGTGCGTGTCCCAATTTGTTAGGAAAAGAAGACATGTTTCAGAAAATGAGTGTAATGATGAATTTGGAAAAACATGCAACATGTTCCCTTCAATATAAAATATAATGTTAAATGTGGTCTTTAGAATGTCCCAGTCCCCTCTAAAGGGGGTGAGCTGCTAAAATTGGGGTTTGGAGGAAATTTGAGTAAATTAGGGATACAAGGCATGTACTATGAAGGCATGAATGAGAAGATGTTATATGTGATGTTTACTCTCATTCGCCTTCATAGGGAGTGATGGTTATTTGGCGTTTGTGATGATGTGGTATGGATGTGGAAATGTGCATGTGGATATCCTCACACTCGCTACCGTCCAGGGAGGAGGCGGAGAGGCCCGGTGTGCAGTGCATGTGTCCACTACACCGTGTACCATACTCACCCCAATCTTGGGGTGGGGCCCGTGAGGCAGGTCCCCTGATGGGTGATTATGATTGAATATTGCATATTTTTGGCCCATAATCATTTCCTCTTGTGCGCATAATCATTGGAATCATGCTCTCTTAACTTCATTTACGTTAATTCATCATTTGTGAGCATATGATTTTATTTTGGCACAATTTCACTTCCCTAAAGAGTTATAAATGTCTACTATATTTTTAGGGATTTTTCTGGATTTGTCTGGTGTCCCGAAGGGGATAAATCAACTCATGAAGAGGAGTACAAAACAGGCGCTTGTAGAAGGAAAGACATGCGCCTGGGCAACCCAACAGTCGCATGCCCAAACAACAACAGTCGCCTGCCTATTAGGAACTGGAGCTGAAGAAGCTGAAGCCACATGACAGTCGCCTGCAAGAGGATTGACAGTGACTATAATATTGTACAGTCGCCTGTCATTTTTGCATCAGTCGACTGATTTTTCATATGCCTGAGGGAGCAAAAAGAGACGACTCTCTGTTAATTTGACACTTCTGTAGCAGGCGACTGAAGAACAAAAGACAGTCGCCTGTGGATTGCACAGGCGACTGTGATTTTGAAGACAGTCGCATGTCTCCCTTTGGAAGCAATGACAGTCCATGTCATTAGTCGAATGCCGTTTGTTCAGCAGTCGACTGATCGAGATTTTTTTCCCAAACCCTGGGTTGCGAGAAACAGGGTTTTCTTAACCCGATTTCTCTCCAGTTGCTGTGGGATGTTGGATGATATTTTGGAGGGATGAGATGCAACCCCTAGGGGGTATAAAACACTACTATTCAGATGTAATAGAGACAGAACTTAATCTTTTACTATTTTAGGTTATGTTCTTCCTTAAGAAGGGGATTAGGGTTTTGGGGAGCTTGGAGTTTTCTGATCTCATTTTTGTTATTGCTGGGATTGATTGATGATCGAGGAAGCTACTATTTGGTGAAAAATCTCCAACTGTCTTACTCTTATACATTTGCTTCTATTTCTTGTATTGAATTATGTCTATTTCTATGAATGTTTATTCTATTCTTCATATGTTAGGCTGAATTCATTGTGAGGGTGTTTTGGATTGATGTATATTGTTCTGATTGCCTTGCTAATGTTAATTTCCAGCACCCTTTGTTAATCCATGTTGTTGGGTGAAATAAGCTTGTGATTAATTGGATTTGATACTATCCATGTAGGAGCAGAAGAATGGTGTGCTTCGTAATTGTTGCACCTATGTATCCGATAGGTATTGCATATCTTGAAATGAATGCAAACCCCTTCAATCCATATTCCATAGTTTAGAAGTTTAGTTCACCCAACAATCTAAATTTTTAATTGGGTTGTGACCCGTTTATCGAATCGTGCATTACCCGAAAGGGGCCGCAGAATGGTAGTTGTATGATGCGCAACACGACCTACATGCACTACTTTCACATACCTTGAAATTGGTGTGAGAGTGATTCATGAGTTCTAATTAGGAGAAGAACCCAATTAGCAATTACCTTTGGTGCACCCCATATATGCTTAACTGATTTATTTCCCGATCCTCATACCTTGAAATGGATGAGTGATCGAGTTATCATGGAATTAACATTTAGCAGAGTAATTGGGTAATCCAACCAATATCCTCAACACCCTCACTCTCATTCTCCCTTGCATCCAAATCTTTGGACCTTACCCTAACTTTAGGGTACTTAGATAAATCACCTATTCAAACAATCATTCACCCTCGAATGGTGGTTAGAACACTCAACCATTCTTTACGTGCTCTGACTATTTGTGTATAATTGCATATTAGTTTCGTCCCCGTGGATACGATCCCGCACTCACCGGGTATATTATTTGTCGACCTTGTACACTTGCGAGTATCATCTTTTAGGTCTAGTCAAGCAAATTGGCGCCATTGCCAGGGACGGCGTATCTTCATTTCACACTTTGGTTTTTGTCGTTAAAATTTGGTGAGATCTTTCCATTCAATTGTTTGTATTCATTGTGGATATCCGAGTTTGTTTTTCAAATTATATAATCATCAAAACTATAAAAATTAGGCTAATCTTGGAAAGGTTTGGCTGCATCTCAATTGTCTAGTTTATGTGGTTAAGGACTCCTCGAACACATAGACTAGTAAGAAACATAGACATGTTCAATGATGACAATACCAACACCAACGGTAATGACAACACACATCATAGTGAGGACGATCACTCTCAAAATGAGGGTGATCGATGTTTGAGATATGTGTTGAGACCGAGTAGGTCTGCTACCGGCTCATGTATTGTGCTTCCAGCCAATGCGAATTCCTTTAGCCCAAGACCTGGGATATTTCAAATTCTCCCCACCTTTCATGGTGTAGGAAGGAGAACCCTTATTTTTTGGAAGCAACGATCTAGGATCTTGGTTTGATGATGACAAACGTGCGAACTATTTAATGTGTGTGCTACGTGTGTTTCAAGATTGGCAAAGGGGTAAATCTTGAGGAGTTGACTAAGTCAACGTGTTGGAGAAATCGCTATTCATATAGCATCCTAGGAGAGAAAGGAAGTGTGTGCTCAAAGAAGTTTGACTTGGTCAATATAATGGGAGATGAAATCTATTTGAGATTTGGTCAAATCAATTAGGGAGATTTGTTGCTACCCATTTCCTTTTCAAACTTCAATTCAATCCCAAAACAAATTTTCCATTCCTTAACTCTAGGGATTCTCTTTGATCATATCCCTTTAAACAACCCTTGCTTCCCTTCTATAAAAACCCCCTTCATCAATTGAATAAGCGTGCGGCAACAAAGAGGAGAGCAGCCAACGAAAAAAACACAAGGGGCCACATCAAATATAAAGCGGCAGCAAATCACAAAAGGCAAAGCAAAACAAAAAGCCTCGTTTCCAGAGCTTCACGCATACAAAAACCAAGCAAAGCTTTTTCTTCAAAAACCATATACTCTAATTGCCTCGGCCTTAGATCCCAAGCCCAAAAGAAACCCACGCCAACATCTAAACTCAAAGGGCTAAAAGCAAGCATTATCTCCTCTATATAGCCGCCAGGCTGAGAGAGCATCCTCGTACATCGGACTTCCGTGCATCATCCTCGCTAGCTGCCATGGCCAAGCCTTCGAGTCATCTTCTTCACGACATATCTTAACTAAGGCCAAAGTCGAAGGAATGCTGGTGCTCACAGACGTCGCCGAAGTTGAAGCGCCGAGTCACCGCCATCGCTATCTGTGAAGGAAGCCGCCACCATCGTCATCTGCAAAGATCGCTGTTTGCAAAACCCTCCAAGTCAAATACATCCACGCAAACGCCATCATTGGAGAAGACGAGTCGCCGTCGCTCGATCGCACACCATCATCGGAGAGCAAGATCGAAGACGTCGAAGAAGAAGCTGCTGCTGCTGCCGTACGAAGAGTGATCGCCACCACTGCTGAGTTCGAAGCTGATACACGTACCCCTCGATGCCATCTTCGTGTCAGCGCCCTCCGCTGCTCAACACATTGCTGGGTGTGCCATAGACGTCGCTAGCATCATCATCGTCTCACGGAGAAGCCGCTGTCGTCGAAACAACACCGGAGAGATCGTCGCTGCATCGTCCCTAGAAGTCGCTGCCGCACGCTAAAGATTCGAAGAGGACGTCGTCGATCTCCGAGTCTCTATCGGAGCTCTCGTGCTGCTGTGTCGAGCCAGTCGACGAAGTGGAAGAGCACGCCGCCGTCGTCGTTGAATAACACGAAGTCCGCCATTCGCCTGTATGCCCTAGATTTGCAAACATCGGAAAGACGCTGACGTGGCTGCGTGAATTCAGATCACGAGAGAACGAAACATACGCAATTATCTCGCTGATGTGGCTCAGGGTTTTTAGTGAATTACTGAGCGCACAGACCGAGTTATATTGAGATCTGAACTGAAACTTCTTTACGCGCAGACCAGTGCACAACTTGACATCCTGGAGTCGGATCGAGACACCATTTGCATCAGATTAAAGCTGACGACATGCTGATTGACAGAGATGCCTACACGGACACTAACTGAGCATTTCTAAACCTTTAACTCTTTTATTCGTGTCTTAGTGTAACGTTCTCTCTAGGGGAAACTTTACTTATAATCTGTGACTATTTTGGAACTTGTCTGGTTGGGGCTAGACAAGTAGGACCCAGCTAGTTTGGGACTAGCTGGTAGAAAGCGTTACTAGGATTGATAGTGAGAGGAAACACAGTGAGTGGGATACTGAGAGCCTGGCGAGTGTAGAGACGTAGAGGATGCTCTGCGCGTGCTCTAACTTGTGATTTTGTACATATTGCATTATTCAATACTAGTATCTGCTTTGGGGGCTGGAGTAGGTCGTTGGGACGACCGAACCAGGGTAAATCTGCCGTGTACTCTGTGTCCGCATTTTATTTACTCTGCTACTGTTATAACTGCGTGAGTTTGTTCATGGGTTGCACGAATTATTTTATAAGCCTATTCACCCCCCCTCTAGGCTAGGATCCAGATCCAACAAGTGTTATCAGAGCAGGTTTTAGGATCTAACCTAGGTTTGACCATGAATAACCATATGGATAGTGCTTTTACCGAGGGTCAGTCTGTTTCCCATCCCCCTAGATTTAATGGAGGTGATTATGCATATTGGAAAAATCGAATGAAAATTTACCTCATTTCTGTAGATTGCAAGGCTTGGCAAATAATTGAAAAAGAATATAAACTGCATGTAATTAAAGTAGATAATGTTGAGATTGAAAAACCAAATGAAAAATGGGATGATAATGATTGGAAATCTTATTCTTTAAATGCTAAAGCTATGAATGCTCTCATTTGTGCACTTGATAAATCTGAATATAATAGAATCTCACATTGTTTAACTGCGCATGAAATATGGCATACTTTGAAGGTGACACAGGAGGGAACGTCATAGGTAAAGGAGTCTAGACTGTCTCTTTTGAGTGCAGAGTTCGAGGGATTTCGCATGCTACCATCAGAGAGCATATCAGAAATGTATGCGATGTTCAACGACATAGTCTACAAGTCTAGCTCGCTTGGAAAGTGATCACTCCATATTTTACACCTTTTTTCTGCATGTTTGCATGCCATTTTGATAGCTCGAATCGTGCTTTTCACGATTTTTCGGCAATATTGCGATGCTTTTCACGATTTCTTATTTTTTGTCGAATTTCAGGAGATTTCGAGCGATTTGGAGTGATTCTTAGACGCACCCACTCCGGAGTGTCACCCGTGACTCCTTCGAGGGGAATTTTGCTATTGGAGAGGGTTGGGAGAAGAAAGAACGTCGTAGGAGCGACGAGGGAGCAAAAATATGAAGATTGGGCATTTTGAGCTTGCCACTCGGCCGAGTGAAGGAGTCACTCGGCCGACCATCGAGAGCCCGCTCGACCGGCCAGATCTGACACGCAGAATATAGAGTATCAGCGTGCACTCGGTCGAGCATCGCCATCCCACTCGGCCGAACCACGGAGACCCACTCACCCGAGTGGCATCAAGACGACGACAACAAAAACTCCAGAGTTACTATAAATTGTCAGTCGAATCCCGAGTTCCGACTCGGCCGAGTGAAGAAGTCCCCTCGGCCGAAGCAAAGAAAGTCACTCGGCCGAGTGACTCCCGAGGAGCTGACCCCCAAAATTCCGAACTAACTGGAATTTGTCAGGGTTTGTCACTCGGCCGAATGAAATTTGTCACTCGGCCGAGTGAGCCGCGCTGTCTGTAGCGTAAACTGCGATTTTGAGGCTGCGCAGGGGCATTTTCGTCACAGCTTTTTGGGTGATTTTGGGGGGTATTTAACCCCAGTTTTTAACCTAGTTTAGGGAGCTTTTTCAGAACTTTTTGCAGCCTTTTTAGATTACTTTTAAGAGATTAGATTTAGCTTTTAGGGGAGAGAGAAAAGTGTTAATTTGTTGGATGATATTGGTTCTTCATTGGTTTGTCTCTCTCCCTCTCTCTCTATCAAAAACTCCATTTTTATTGATATATTGAATATTGAAATGAATTCTATTGATTTTATTTGTGAATTTTTATTGAATTTCATTATGAATTGTGAGTAGTTTTATCATCTTAGGGCATAGGGATGAACCCTACGAACCCTATTTCTAATTTGTGATGAATTGGTGAAATTATTGCTAGAATTGTTTGGGGTTAGTTTGGGATTGCTATAATACGATTAGCTAGGGATTCATACAGATTGGGATTTGCAAGAGATTGGATCCCAACTCGATAGGAAGCCCTAGAAATTCGAATTGGGTTACAATTGGATTTCTCCGGGATCGGTTTGTAAGAGATTGGACCGAAACTAGGGTTTTCGATTGTAATTCTATACCAATACCCGTTTACAAGAGATTGGACGGGTAGGAACTATCCCAACCTAGGTCGTAGCTCTAGTTTGCACGAGAGTGGGCTCGAGATACGATTGAACGATGATGTTGTTCTTCACGCTAGCTTGCCTAGGTTAGGGTTTGCAAGAGATTGGACTCTACCCTAGGTTTGCTATAGACCGGTAATAGCGCGAGAGCGTGAGCTTGGTTCTACATTTAGTTGCAACTAGTTCACCTGAATTTCAAGTCTAGCAATTGTGTAACCTACGAATCACAATGACAAGATACAGTTTGTAGCGGGGATTCCCTATCCCCTAGGCGTCTTTATTAATTTGATATTTCTTTGATACAATTGAACGACTGTAACCGCTTCATTGCGAATATTTCTCGACTATTTTTATAGCCAGGTGGATTGAAGAAGACACTGTCATTAGGCCTCCCTGTGTTCGATACCCGCTCGCCACTACACCGTGCGCTTGCGGTAAGACTAGCGAGTCGCGTGCCTGGGTGTGCATCTGGGCTCCGATCAAGTTTTTGGTGCCGTTGCCGGGGAATGCTATTTTGACGGAGTTCGATTTGGATCACCAGGTTATTTTTCAATTTCTTTATTTATTTCTTCATTCTTTTCTAACTCTGTTTACTGCCCCATTTAGCACACTCTCCCGAAATTTTCCACAAGATCTTAACAGGTAAAATGGGGGATGCAATTCCAATGACTGAGTCTGGCCAGGGAGATGATGAATCCTTCGTGGAGCTCCTTAAGGAACTTGTTGATGAGGTCCACGCTACCGGAGCTTTTGCTATTAATATCGAGGACCCCGTCGAACAATTGTTTGCTAGCTTTGTGATGGATCAAATCTCCCTGGATGGGACTATTGGGGGCGATATCAGAGTTGATGTGAGGGACGACAAGCTATATTTTGAAGGCGATAGAACATGCGTCGAAGAGTACTACACTCCCGAGGAATACTTCGAGCAAACCGATATTCAGGGAGTTACACTCTACGACCCCCACCCTTGCATATATGAATCTGCTAATGTACTTCTTGATCTCAGGAATGAACCGGAGCAAGGTGGTGGTCCTATCGATGCTAGCGTAGAATTGGAGAGCGTCTATTCTGATGCACCGTCCTCACTAGGAAGCGAATCTGAGCCTCCACTCGAGAGTGAGCTAAACTCAGATGTTGAAGGAGAAGCCAAACTCACACAAGATGACGGAGCAGAGGGTACGGCACCCTTTGAGGTAGAGCTTAAACAATTACCGCCGAATCTAAGGTATGCTTTCTTGGGTAGTAAATTGACCTTCCCAGTGATTGTTAATGCCCACCTTGGCCAAGATCAACTTGAAAAACTATTAGAAGTCCTTAGGGATCACAAGGATGTCCTTGGCTACACTATCTTTGATCTTAAGGGAATAAGCCCTAGGCTATGCACGCATAGAATCCACTTGGAAAACACTGAATCCACTTCTATTGAGCCTCAAAGGCGGTTGAACCCGAATATGAAAGAGGTAGTAAAAAAGGAAAGGGGGGATGACCGTTATAGCTATTTCTGGGAAGATCCATATATCTTTAAGATATGCAAGGATGGTGTTATCCGAAGATGTATTTCTAAGGAGGAGTCCACCTCTATCATCTTGCATTGCCACGGTATGCCATGCGGAGGACATCACGCCGCTTCTAAGACTACCGCTAAGATATTGCAGAGTGGATTCTTTTGGCCAACCATGTTCAGAGACACGCACGACTTCGTCAAGGGGTACGATAGATGCCAGCGGACCGGGAATATTTCGAAACGAAATGAGATGCCAATGAGGCCCATTCTAGAGATTGAGCTCTTTGATTGTTGGGAAGTGGACTTCATGGGACCATTTCCGTCAAGCAAGGGTAACAAGTATATCTTATTGGCCGTGGACTACGTCTCCAAATGGGTAGAAGCCATCGCCACCCCTACCAATGATGCGAGGATCGTCTCCAAGTTTTTCAAGCAGAATATTTTCCCGCGCTTCGGGGTGCCCCGTACTTTGATAAGCTACGGGGGAAGTCACTTTATAGAAAACAAATTTGAAGCCGTGTTGAAAAAGTACGGGGTAAACCATAGAATTGGCATGGCCTACCACCCTCAGACGAGCGGACAAGTGGAAGTTTCAAATAGAGAAATCAAGCAAATTCTTGAAAATACCGTAGATCGATCTAGAAAAGATTGGTCCATGAAGTTAAACGATGCACTATGGGCATATCGCACGGCCTTTCGCACTCCGATTGGCACCACACCGTTCCGACTGGTTAATGGGAAAGCTTGTCACCTACCGGTGGAGTTGGAGCACCGTGCGTATTGGGCCATCAAGACCCTCAATTATGACTATAAGAGTGCGACGGTGAGGCGACTCTTGGACATCAATGAGCTTGACGAAATTAGAAGAGATGCCTACGAGAGCTCAAAAATTTACAAAGAGAGGACCAAGATTCTCCACGACGCCCGCAAAACTGTCACGGACTTCAAGGTCGGAGACAAGGTCTTGCTATATAATTCCTGACTCCGACTATTCCCAGAGAATTTGAGGTCACGGTGGTCCGGACCTTTCACCATCAAGCACATACAACCGGGAGGAGCATTTGAATTGGAAGGGAAAAACAGAGCCACTTTCAAGGTGAATGGGCAACGGCTAAAGCATTATTCCGAAGGAGTCCCTATGGGCGAGGTAAATAGAATATATCTACTCAAGGGACGGCCGGATGACCTTTCATACCTCCTTGATGAGGTCATTGAAGAGGCTATCCCCTACTCCATCGGTGCGCTTCATGATGACGGCTTCGAAGAAAGCCAAGATTTGGTCGAAGAAGAGAAGATGGAGGACCTTCCTGATAGCTCCACGGCAAATGATGATGGCAACGCTGATGTCATGAGAATACGAGAGCTTTGCAAGCTCTCGACACAAAAGAATCCGAAGAAAGCTCCACCGACTCGAAGATCGGCGTCACCGGCGAAGCCAAGGACCGGAACAAGCTCAAGCTTGGGGGAGCCATCCCCCAACATTTCTCATGATGAAGGGGCACTGAGGAAGGCCACACACCACCACGATCCAAATCCGAGCGGTCTTCCCCGCAAGTTCGACGGGTGCATTTCATATGCACCCAACATCAAGCGTTAATTGAAAATCTAAAGGGGTCGAGCTCAAGACCTTAAACGAGCGCTTATCGGGAGGCAACCCGATGGTTTTTGCATTATTTTTACTTGTTTTTTATTTTTATTTTTAGATTTTATTAGTGTTTTGAGTCTTTTTGCCCATAAAAACCGTGACAACGGGTCTTAATTTCTATGACAGGAGAGGAGAAAAGGAGATCTCTCATATGGAGGAAGATAGAGGCAAGGAAGAGTGCTCCAGGAATGCGCTCAGGCCTTGGAAGGAGGAAGAAACCAACTGGAGGAAGAAAAACAGAGAGTAGAGTGAAAACGGAGCCCCGAAGCAGAAAACATCACGTCACTCGGCGAGTAGCATATGTGACTCGGCCGAGCAAAGGATCCCATTCGGCCGAGTGGGGCACCAACAAGGGAAGTCTGCTGAACCCAACTCTCTGTCCTTTTTGTGCATTCCGAATTAACTGTCACTCGGCCGAGTACGTTTAGTCACTCGGCCGAGGAAAACAGATACCCTCCTACCCTGAATATTGTCGAGTAGATTGTGCCACTCGGCCGAAGGAGTTTTCTCCCTTCGACCGAGTGAACAAAAGCCACTCGGCCGAGTCGTAAGTGGCGGGGAGAAATTTAAACTCATTTTTCGTTACGTCACTCGGCCGAGCAACATATTCACTCGGCCGAGTCGTAACCACCCCTATATATATCGCGCGGGCTCGGCGCAAATTTCAACACAGCTATTCCCAATTCTCACCCGAGTCCCCACGATCTTTCGACTTCCCTCACCCGCGACGACCCCTCGCTCGCCCAAATCCCATCGCCGCCGGCTCCGATCACCGACCACCGCCGGCGACGACCCTCGCCGACCTCCGGCGACACCCTCCCACCGTCGGCCGAGCTCCGGTGAACCCCTATTTCGCGCAAAATCTCTTTTTCTCTCTATTTTTCTCGATCCGTAGACCTGTTGCACCCAAAAATCAAATTAAATTGTTTATCTATCTATTATACCCCATCTCCCCCATGTATTTTGAATATTACCTGCTGATATCTTTGTTTGCTTTGCAGGCTATCTTGGGGGAGCTTAGGGGAGCTTCAGGACGCGTTTTTCGCTTCGCGGAGGTGGCGCTCTTCACACGCATTTTCTCATTTGCTCTCGCGGCGTGTTCAGGTACACTCGCTCCTTTTATTGAGCATGCCGCACTATATTTTTTGTTGGGTGAGCACGCGCGACACACATGCCGCCCCGCACTAGGCCACGCACGCGGGGAGCCTCTTCCAAGCGGAAGAGGACCGATGACGCCGGTCCCTCTCACGCTAGGGAGGACTCCCCTCCACCTAGTCCACCACCACCCACACAGCCGCTTCCCGCCGATCCCATACACTCATAGCACATCCCCGCCGATCCTATCCCACCACCGGCTCCCGTTGTCGGGCCGATGGGGATCACGTTCCGAAACGACGCACACCGCGCCAGTTTCAAGCGTATCTGCCATCGCTCGATAGTACCCACTAGGTTCACACACCTAGCTGACTTTGACCGCCTATGGGTACTAGAGGGGCGACTCATGTTGTACGACAACGTGGGATGGCGTGATTTTCTTGTCGTGTCGACGGACACCTACGTCTGTCCGACACTCGAAGTACTTAGCTCGATCGACCGGACCCTTGGGGGATGCACCTTCCGCCTGATGGATCGAGAGTGCGAGATCACTCTTGACATGCTTCGTGCATTTTTCCAGTGGCCTCCTGTCCATGTCCCCAACCGAGCCTACGCACCCACGCACATCCCACCACCGTCGTTCGACGCCTCCGCCTTTTGGACACATATCACGAGTTCTCCACACGGCTTTGACTCTAGTAGGGCCAAGGCCTCTGCCATTGTCCACCCCTACCTCCGCATAGCACAGCGCCTTATGGCGACCACCTTTCTTGCGAGGTATAAGCCTGGGACGATGTCTACGCCTGAGCTCTATATGCTCTACGCGATGACTCGCCCCAGAGTTCTCGATAGGGGTAGTGACGACCTGGTCCCTGCCGTCGAGATTGATATCGCTAGCTGGTTTTTGGACCGCATCATAGTATCGGTGACCGCACGCTCACCGATCTGTTGCGGCGGCCTGATCACCCTGCTAGCCCTGATGACCGGCGAGGACCTTCCGGCCGACCTACGACGAGCCCCGGGCCCCACTGCACTCTCGATAGATGTTATGGCCCGGATGAAGATGCTTCGTCCCCACGGCCAGCACCACTGGGTATGGTTGCACGGTCCCTATAGTGCCGATTACATGATCCTTCTGAGCCTTGCCCGGACACATATAGCACCGACACACGTGAACTGGCTTCCGACGATGGATCTCCTGATCCCCGCCGCCTACGTGCTAGAGGCCGAGGGAGCTGAGCCTGCACCACCTACACACCCTGCACCACCAGTTGACCCTGTGATCCCTCAGCCTGAGCCTGCACTTTCTGCATCTCTCGACACTTCTGTCCCCACTTTTGCCAGTGTCGGGAGTACCCTTGCTGAGCCGTCCACCACGTCCACCATGCCCACCACGTCCACCACGTCTACCACCCCCACCACTGATGTGCCTATCTCGGTTGAGCCTATTTCTTCACTTCTTCCTGAGCGTCCACCCACCATACTTGAGAGCGGCGAGCCTTCCTTTGCTGCCGTCGTGGATACCCTGTCCGGTTTGATGTCCACTTGGGTGTCACCTTTTGGTCCATTCACTTCCTCCCCAACGGTCGACCCTTCTGTCTCCACCATAGCTGTCCTATCCGAGAGTGTCGTGACATCTGTCCCTGCTTCTGTGTCACCGACCTCTCTTGCTTCCTCGTTGCCGATTTTGTCTTCCACCACTGCTGATGCTTCCTCGTCCCAGCCTGCGTCCCAGCCTCGCACTGAGGCTGGGCATCCACTAGTGAGCACAGCCCCTTTACCACGCTTTCCTGCTGAGCCGATCACTTACACTGCCCGTATCAGACAGCCCTGACCTTCACAGCCTAGACCTGTCCGTCCCTCCGCTCCACCACCCCCTGATGCCCTAGTTCAGAGCATTCGTGCTCTTGAGGGGGCGGTGAGTGGACTCAGGGGCGATTTTAGGGCTCTCTCTGCCACGGTCAGTTCTGTGCAGACTCGCGTCGCCATGCTTCCCGATATTCAGGCTTGCCTGAGTCAGATACTGGCGAGACTGCCTCCACCCCCATAGCCACCCAGCCAGTATACACGACCATCCCCACCACCACCTCCACCTCCGCCACAGGACGGAGATGGTGCAGCACCACCAGCTTAGGCACACCCTTGATGCCATTGATCTTTTTTGTCGTTATGCTGCCCATTCTCTGCTGTTCCTGTCGGTAGATTTTTGCCCACCCCCTCCTCCCCGCACTATTTTTTTCCCTATCATGATCACATCATTATATATCTTTTTCTTGGGAGAGAGGGAGAGTAATTTTTGGTGATACATATCTGCATCACTCCCATCATTGCATGCATCATTCACATCATCATATCTTCTTTTTCTTTTTATTTTTACTTTTTTTATCATGCATGCCTCCTCACCCTCCCCACCTATTACCCGTCTCTCGGTGTGCCACACTTTTCACATTGAGGACACTGTGCACTTTAGCTTGGGGGAGTGAGTTCTCACACTTTTTGCTTTTATCACCTTTATTTTTAGTTTTTTTTCCGCTTTTGCACCCATTTTTCATCACTGTTTCATTTCTTTTACCATGCATCACGTTTTTCTTATTTTTCTGTGTGTGCTGCATTCTAAATATCTTTGTTTTCCTTTATCTTTATTTCTTTCATCTTTTGCTAGAGATAATTTTTCTGTGATGATGATGACGTGGTGTTAGATTTTCTCTATATGCATGCTAATTTTGTCATGTCATAGCTTTTGTTTCTGATATCATATGCTATGTCCTGTTTTGCATTTAGAAATAGTAACCCACTTCTTTTTCCGTATGAAAATGGATGAAATTCTATTATTAGCTGATGTCTGATGATTCATATGTATGCTATCGTAGAAAACACACCAAGATTCACGCATTGATGCTTATATCTGGAGTACTGCTTTCTTTTCTCATATCACTTCTTATTGCATGATTTGTACGCTTCACTTTGGGTTGATTGAATGTTTGCTAGCATTGATATATCTGGACTAGTTTGCTTTTTGAGATCAAACTGAGTAGATTAGATTACCCCGCTGAAGTTGTCATGCACGTCCTATAGAGTGAACCGAATAGATACATTTATTTCTTTCTCCACATATCTTGAACATTATTTCTCTATTTTAAAATTCATTGGTGAATCTCCCCTTGGGCAATTCTATTATTGGCATCCCCCGTTATTATATCACATGCTCCAAATTCCCCAAAATCCAAAGAAAAAAATACTTGTATATCCTTCTCTTTGATTTGGGATCATTTGTGTATATATGTTATTCAAAAAAAAGAAAAAAGAAAAAAAGAAAAAGAAAAAGAAAAAGAAAAAGATTTGAGAATAAGAAAAGAAAAGAGAAAAGAAGTTCGAAAACGATCCCATCTCATATCCTTTCTCTCTTTCTTCCCTCTTTTGCTTTTATTTTTGTTTTCTTTGACTTTTGGAGCTTCATAAGAAATGGGGATGTAAATATTGTTTTGTATATGCCACCACGCTTATGGATAAGCTTGGGGGAGAGGACCCTATGATGTGTGAGAGAGTGACTACTTGACGGTGCATGACAACCTAGGCTAAGTAATATTTTATACTCGGTGAGATTGCTTAAAGTTTCACGAAATCCAGAAATCTACGCTTAGCATTCATTTCATGAAAACCACACTTTTCTATTCTTACTACTCTATTGTGTGATATCTCTTATACTCCTTATAGAAAGCATTCAATTGAAAAGTGTGTGATCTACGATATTGTATACCGCTTTAGATGCTTCAGACGATGTTAATTCTAGAATTATTCCATTTTTCATGCTATATTGATATTCTTGGGTTTTCTATTTTCAAATGCACATTTATACTATGATATCGAGATAAAAGTCTTTTGACATGTGTTTTACATTCGATGCGTGCTATATGAGTAAGCAAAACCCACGTCCTGAGAAAAATGATCTAGCAACTTCCCTCTTCGTTTTCTACTTTGTTTTTCGTTTTTTATTTTCCGCCTTTCCATCGTTTTTATTTTTTCTTTATCCACCGGGTTCGCTTTTTACTCATCTTCCTCGAGGACGAGTAAGAGGTAAGCTTGGGGGATTTTGATCACTCCATATTTTACACCTTTTTTCTGCATGTTTGCATGCCATTTTGATCGCTCGAATCACGCTTTTCACGATTTTTCGGCAATATTGCGATGCTTTTCACGATTTCTTGTTTTTGTCGAATTTCAGGAGATTTCGAGCGATTTGGAGTGATTCTTAGATGCACCCACTCCGGAGTGTCACCTGTGACTCCTTCGAGGGGAATTTTGCTATTGGAGAGGGTTGGGAGAAGAAAGAACGTCGTAGGAGCGACGAGTGAGCAAAAATATGAAGATTGGGCATTTTGAGCTTGCCACTCGGCCGAGTGAAGGAGTCACTCGGCCGACCATCGAGAACCCGCTCGGCTGGCCAGATCTGACACACAGAATATAGAGTATCAACGTGCACTCGGCCGAGCATTGCCATCCCACTCGGCCGAACCACAGAGACCCACTCACCCGAGTGGCATCAAGACGACGGTAACAAAAAGTCCAGAGTTATTGTAAATTGTAAGTCGAATCCCGAGTTCCGACTCGGCCGAGTGAAGAAGTCCCCTCGGACGAAGCAAAGAAAGTCACTCGGCCGAGTGACTCCCGAGGAGCTGACCCCCAAAAGTCCGAACTTACTGGAATTTGTCAGGGTTTGTCACTCAGCCGAATGACATTTGTCACTCGACCGAGTAAGCCGCGCTGCCTGTAGCGTAAACTGTGATTTTGAGGCTGCGCAGGGGCATTTTCGTCACAGCTATTTGGGCGATTTTGGGGGGTATTTAACCCCAGTTTTTAACCTAGTTTAGGGAGCTTTTTCAGAACTTTTTGCAGCCTTTTTTAGATTACTTTTAGGAGATTAGATTTAGCTTTTAGGGGAGAGAGAAAAGTGTTAATTTGTTGGATGCTATTGGTTCTTCATTGGTTTGTCTCTCTCTCTCTCTATCAAAAACTCCATTTTTATTGATATATTGAATATTGAAATGAATTCTATTGATTTTATTTGTGAATTTTTATTGAATTTCATTATGAATTGTGAGTAGTTTTATCATCTTAGGGCGTAGGAATGAACCCTACGAACCCTATTTCTAATTTGTGATGAATTAGTGAAATTATTGCTAGAATTGTTTAGGGTTAGTTTGGGATTGCTATAATATGATTAGCTAGGGATTCATACCGATTAGGATTTGCAAGAGATTGGATCCAAACTCGATAGGAAGCCCTAAAAATTCGAATTGGGTTACAATTGGATTTCTCCGGGATCGGTTTGCAAGAGATTGGACCGAAACTATGGTTTTCGATTGTAATTCTATACCAATACCCATTTGCAAGAGATTGGACGGGTATGAACTATCCCAACCTAGGTCGTAGCTCGAGTTTGCACGAGAGTGGGCTCGAGATACGATTGAACGATGATGTTGTTCTTCACGCTAGCTTGCCTATGTTAGGGTTTGCAAGAGATTGGACTCTACCCTAGGTTTGCTATAGACCGGAAATAGCGCGAGAGAGTGAGCTTGGTTCTACATTTAGTTGCAACTAGTTCACCTGAATTTCAAGTCTAGCAATTGTGTAACATACGAATCACAATGACGAGATACGGTTTGTAGCGGGGATTCCCTATCCCCTAGGCGTCTTTATTAATTTGATATTTCTTTTATACAATTGAACGACTGTGACCGCTTCATTGCGAATATTTCTTGACTATTTTTATAGCCAGGTGGATTGAAGAAAACACTGTCATTAGGCCTCCCTGTGTTCGATACCCGCTCGCCACTACACCGTGCGCTTGCGGTAAGACTAGCGAGTCGCGTGCCCGGGTGTGCATCCGGGCTCCGATCAGAAAGCCATATGATAGCCTCGATCAAGTGAGGAAGATCCTAAGAGCATTGCCAAGCTCTTTCAGACCAAAGGTCACCGCCATCCAGGAAGCAAAGGTATTGTCTCAATTGAAGGTGGAGGACCTTATTGGTAATTTGATGTCCCATGAGTTGGAACTACAAAATGTTGAAGCAAGAGAGAAACCTAAGGAGAAAGAGAAAGCCATAAAGCCCCTTGCTTTGAAAGCTGGCGAAGAAGATGAGGATGATGACGACGACATAGCACTAATGGTGAGAAACTTCAGAAAGTTCATCAAGACCAAGCATGGGAGAAACAAAATGGCACCCAGGTTTAATCGTTCTAACTTTAATAACTCTTCCAAGCAATTTAATGATCAGAAATCTACTGATAGAATGCAATGTTTTAAATGCAGGGGAAGAGGACATCTGATGAAGGATTGCCCAAATGAAACTACTCAGCTCGCTAAAGGAAAAGGAAAAGCGAAGGTGTTAACATGGGATATGGATAGCGAAGCTGAAAGCAAGAAGGAACATGAAGCCCATTCTTGCATGGCTTTGATGGGGATCCAAGATGAGACACCGTCAGGTAGCAAAGCTGAACTTCTTAAAATTTATGAAGAAATGCAAAATCAAATAGTAGATCATGAGTTCACTATTGAATGTCTCCAAAATCAGAACTATGACATGAAGTTAGAGATGATAAAGTGTTTAAAGAGAATGAAAAACTTAAAATTGAACTTAATGCATATAAGTCTACTATTGAAATCATGAAGAAGGAAAAAGCAAGCTTTGATGAAAATGCTCCGTGTATTTCTTGTTCCTCATTATTAAACCAAAATAGCATGCTTAAAAAAGATTTAATGAAGCTCGGAGCTGAAAAAGAATATGAAATAAGAGAGCTTAAGGATAAATTTTGCATGCTAGATAACGATCTTAAAAAGAAAACAATTGAATATGAAAAGAGGGAAAAAGAAAACAAGTTGGCTTCTGTAAGTAAATGCACGTTGCTTGTGGAAGAAAATAAACATTTAAAAAACAAAGTTTCTAGTCTTGAAGTGGCCATTAAGAAATTCTCTATGGGAAAACAATCGTTGGATACCATTTTAGAGAATCAATTATATGGCAATAATAGAAGAGGACTTGGTTTTTTCTAAAAAACGTTGAAAAGCCAAAATTCAAGAAATTCCACAATGTACCCTCTATCGCTAAGAACAAATATGCAAAGTGCTTTACTTGTGATAGTGTAGGCCACACTTCATATTATTGTAAATTTAGAAACACAAATATCAAGTTTAAACAAGTGTGGGTTCCTAAAACAATAATGGCTAACACTAGTGGACCTTGTTGGATTCCAAGGTCACACTTAACACCTTTCATGTAGGTAAGGTGGAGATTTGGCGAGGAGCAAATTTTTCAATGTCTCATTCTTTTAGCTCCTTCGTCAAATAGCGACGAGAAGGTATACTTTTTATCCCTCTTTGCATTTCATTGTATACCTTCATAGATTGTTTTGTGTGCTTGTTTTTATTTTGTTTTGTGTGCTTGCTTGCATGATTTTTAATATTTTTATTTCTGAAAAAAACAAAAAAATTGAAAAACCAAAAATAAAAAAAAAGAGCTTAAAAGAATACCCTTTATGATTTATCTTAAGTGGTATTGTATGAATGATCAAATCTATCCCTTGTAGAAGTCAATTCATTATTGTTGTAGCTACATGAACATGTGGTTATCTTTTTAATAGCCATGACATGTCTCAAAATTTTCAAATTTGACTTCTACACCTACATTTGCACTTTCACAAAATATTAGACTTCTAGTACTTTTGGAGATTCTTTTGAAGAATAATGGAAAGTGAATGTAGGAATGATTAATTTCTGAATTTTCTAAGGGATATGAAGTTAACTAAGTCAACGTGTTGGAGAAATCGCTATTCATATAGCATCCTAGGAGAGAAAGAAAGTGTGTGCTCAAAGAAGTTTGACTTGGTCAATATAATGGGAGATGAAATCTATTTGAGATTTGGTCATATCAATTAGGGAGATTTGTTGCTACCCATCTCCTTTTCAAACTTCAATTCAATCCCAATACAAATTTTCCATTCCTTAACTCTAGGGATTCTCTTTGATCATATCCCTTTAAACAACCCTTGCTTCCCTCCTATAAAAACCCCCTTCATCAATTGAATAAGCGTGCGGCAACAAAGAGGAGAGCAGCCAATGAAAAAAAATACAGGGGGCCACATCAAATATAAAGCGGCAGCAAATCACAAAAGGCAAAGCAAAACAAAAAGCCTCGTTTCCAAAGCTTCACGCATACAAAAACCAAGCAAAGCTTTTTCTTCAAAAACCATATACTCTAATTGCCTCGGCCTTAGATCCCAAGCCCAAAAGAAACCCATGCCAACATCTAAACTCAGAGGACTAAAAGCAAGCATCATCTCCTCTATATAGCCGCCAGGCTGAGAGAGCATCCTCGTACATTGGACTTCCGTGCATCATCCTCGCTAGCTGCCATGGCCAAGCCTTCGAGTCATCTTCGTCACGACCTATCTTAACTAAGGCCGAAGTCGAATGAACACTGGTGCTCATAGATGTCGCCGTAGTTGAAGCACCGAGTCACCGCCGTCGCTATCTGTGAAGGAAGCCGCCACCGTCGTCATCTGCAAAGATCGATGTTTGCAAAACCCTCCAAGTCAAATACATCCACGCAAGCGCCATCATTGGAGAAGACGAGTCGCCGTCGCTCGATCGTACACCATCGTCGGAGAACGAGATCGAAGACATCGAAGCAGAAGCTGCTGTTGCCGCCGTACGAAGAGTGATCACCACCACCGCTGAGTTCAAAGCTGCTGCACGTACCCCTCGACGCCATCTTCATGTCAGCACCCTCCGCAGCTCAACACATTGCTGGGTGTGCCATAGACGTCGCCAGCATCCTCATCGTCTCACGAAGAAGTCGCTGTCATCGAAACACCATCGGAGAGATCGTCGTTGCATCGTCCCAAGAAGTCGCTGCCGCATGCTGAAGATTCAAAGAGGACGCCGTCGATCTCTGAGTCTCTATCGGAGCTCTCGTGCTGCTGTGTCGAGCCAGTCGATGAAGTGGAAGAGCACGTCGCCATCGCCGTTGAATAACACGAAGTCCGCCATTCGCCTGTAGCCCTAGTGTTGCAAACATCGAAAAGACGCTGGCGTGGCTGCGTGAATTCAGATCACGAGAGAACGAAATATACACAATTATCTCGCTGATGTAGCTCAGGGTTTTTAGTGAATTTCTGAGCACACCGACCGAGTTATATTGAGATCTGAACTGAAACTTCTTTACGCATAGACCAGTGCACAACTTGACATCTAGGAGTTGGATCGAGACACATTTACGTCAGATTGGAACTGACGACGTGCTGATTGACAGAGATGCCTACACGAACACGAACTGAGCATTTCTAAACCCTTAACTCTTTTATTCGTTTCTTAGTGTAACGTTCTCTGTAGGGAAAACTTTACCTATATTCTGTGACTATTTTGGGACATGTCTGGTTGGGGCTAGACAAGTATGACCCAGCTAGTTTGGGACTAGCTGGTAGAAAGCGTTACTAGGATTGATAGTGAGAGGAAACACAGTGAGTGGGGTACTGAGAACCTGGCGAGTGTAGAGACGTAGAGGGTGCTCTGAGCGTTCTCTAACTTGTGGTTGTGTACCTATTGCACTATTCAATACTAGTATCTGCTTTGGGGGCTGGAGTAGGTCGTTGGGACGACCGAACCAGGGTAAATCTGCCGTGTACTCTGTGTCCGCATTTTATTTACTCTGCTGCTGCTATAAATGCGTGAGTTTGTTCGTGGGTTGCACGAATTATTTTATAAGCATATTCATCCCCCCCCCCGCTCTCGGCTATGATCCAGATCCAACATTATTTACATATAAAGGATTTCGAAGATATCTGCCTCACATGTTCCGATGGAAGGCTAGCAATGAAACCATTAATCTTAAACTGTTTCTTTTTTTGTAAAGGATAAAACTAAAAATTGGTTTAATGCTATACCACCCCCACACTATTAACTCCTGGTTGGCAATGCAAGCTGAATTTCTTAAAAGTTTTTTCCCTTGCACAGGGCTCAATGATTAAAGCGGCAAATGGTGAACTTTTCTCAGAAACCAAACGAAAGCTTTGATATCACTTGGGAAAGGTTCAAGGAGCTGCTACTAGCATGTCCACACCATGGATTTGATGAATACCGTCTCATCGGTTTCTTTTACGATGGACTCATCCCATCCATGAAACAATTCGTGGAAATGATGTGCAATGGGGAATTCTTGGATAAGACACCAGAGGAGGCATGCGAGTAGTTAGAATCTATGGCAGAGAATGCATAAAGTTGGGAGGTGACTCCCAAATCTGAGAGAAGAGAATTATGCCAACCTCTGGCCCGTGAAAATAAGGTCTTCTTACATTGGCCCAAGAGGAAGCCTTAGAAGCAAGAATGGAGGCCATCATTTGCAAGAGACTTAAGGGGTTGCAGTTCAAAGGAGTGAAGGCCGTGACGGTTGGCAATGAAGGGCTATGCAACCTTTGAAGTAGTATAGACCATGTCAGTAATCAATGTCCCAACCTACCACTAGCGAAGGAAGTACTTCAAGACCCCACACAAGTGAATTATGTGGCAAATTCCAACCAAGGGCAAGGATACAACAATTCCAACAATCAAGGCCCGAGTTGGAGAAGTAGTCCAAATTTGAGTTGGGGCCCTCAAAGACAACAACAAGCTCACCCATTGTATCGTCCACCTCCCTTCAACAAAAACAATCAAAAAGGTATACAAAGGAGGAGGGATGAAACAAATGAGCCACAAATGCAATCTTTGAGCGACACATTGCAACAATTCATCCAAATGCAAACGATGCAAAATCAAGCAATTTTCAACAATGGCAACAACTACAACAAACCCAGGCGCAACACCAACAACAATTTCAACAACTCAACAAGATCATGGCGAAGCTTGTGGAAACTCTAGAGAAGGGCAAGCTTCCGACACGACCACTCTCCAACCCCAACATGAATTTGTCTTCAGGAGGATCCAACATTAAATCTTGTCAAGCGGGGACAACATTGAGGAGTCGGAAAATAGAGAAGCCAGAGCCACCGAGAGTCGAGGCAGAGATAGTTATAGAGAATGAAGCCACCCCAAATGAAGAGGTGCAAGAGGAAAGATTGGACAAAGGCCACCATTCCGAAGAGATCGTCATCGAAGAGCCCGAGCCGTGCATTCCTCCCGAACCATTCACTCAAAAGCTTCAACCTCCACGGAAAGATAAGTTTCAATCCGAAATCCGCAAAATATTTCAAAAATGTTAAATTAATATTCATCTTCTTGATGCAATAAATCAAATTCCAGCATATGCTAAATTTTTAAAAGATTTGTGCATCGTTAAGAGGAATGTTAGTGTTAAGAAAAAGGGCTCCCTAAATGCAACAAGTTAGTGCTATTGTGCAACATAACACCCCTCCTAAATACAAGGATCCTGGCACTTATAATCCCATGCATCATAGGAACCCAAAAGATAGGGCAAGCCATCCTTGATTTAGGGTGGAGTGTTAACATTTTACCATATAACTTGTATGTGCAATTAGGACTCAGAGAATTGAAATCTACACCCATTATTCTCCAATTAGCCGATAGATCCATCAAGGTTCCCAAGTGTAGCATAAAGGACGTGATTGTCCAAGTGGACAAATTTTACTACCCGGTGGAGTTTGTCATGTTGGACATCCTTGTATCTTAAACCAAAATACCAACCCCATTCATCGTAGGTAGACCATTCCTAGCCACAAGCAATGCTATAATCAATTTTTGGGATGGTCAACTTAAAATCTCGTTTGGCAACATGACACTTGACTTAAACATTTTCAATGCTTGTAAGTTGCCATCGGGGGATGGTGATTTTGAGGATGCTTGCATGATTGAGACTCTAGTTGAAGAGCATTTTAATGTGGAGTTTGTTGAAGCGCTTAATTTTGTTGAATATTTTTGTGAAAATATTGACACCGATTGTTTGTTGCAGGAAGTTGGCACGGTGACTAAGTGGATTCCATCTTTTGAGCCGTTACCATTGGACACACCATACCAAAGGCCATTGAAGCTGGAGCACCCATCCTTGGATTTGAAGCTGTTGCTGCCATATTTGAAGTATGCATTTCTTGGGGAAGCCGACACATTTCACGTGGTAATATCATCTAAACTCTCTAATGAGCAAGAAATGCAATTGTTAGATGTGCTTAAAACTCACAAGGGGCAATTGGTTGGACAATTGCCGCCATTAAAGGTATTGACCCCCTAATTTGTAAGCACCACATCTACTTAGAGGATGATGCCAAACCCACTAGAGAGATGCAACATAGGTTAAATCCTATCTTAAAGGAAGTGGTGAAGGGTGAAATCCTTAAGCTTCTTGATGTGGGTATTATATACCTCATTGCTGATAGTAAATGGGTTAGCCCCATTCAAGTCGTACCTAAGAAATCGGGGCTAACAGTAGTTAAAAATGAGAACAATGAGTTAGTCCCCATGCGAGCCACCACGGGATGGCGCATGTGCATTGACTATAGGAAGCTTAATTCTACGACCCGTAAAGACCACTTCCCTATCCCATTTCTAGATCAAATCCTGAAGAGAGTGGCCGGACACGAATATTATTGCTTTCTTGATGCTTACTCCGGATATTATCAAATAGAAATAGCACCTGAAGAACAAGAGAAGATCACCTTCACTTGTCTTTTTGGCACTTTTGCATTCCAGAGGATGCCATTTGGCTTATGTAATGCCCCCGCAACCTTTCAACGTTGTATGCTTAGCATCTTCCATGATATGGTTGAAAATATTGTGGAGGTATTCATGGATGATTTCTTTATGTATGGTAGCTCATTTAATAACTGTTTATCTAACTTGATTTTGGTGTTAGATTGGTGCATCGAGAAAAACCTTCACTTGAATTGGGAGAAATGCCATTTCATGACCACCGAAGGCTTAGTCCTCGGTCATATTGTATCCAACGAAGGTATGCAAGTTGACAAAGAGAAGGTCGAGGTAATAGAAAAGCTACCCACTTCTCGTTGTGTAAGAGATATTCGATCATTTCTTGGGCATGCCAGTTTTTATAGGAGGTTCATAAAAGATTTTAGCTCGATATCTCAACCTCTTTGCATGCTTTTGAAAAATGATGTAGATTTTGCTTGGTATAATGATTGTCAACTTGCTTTCGAGAAGTTGAAAAATTTCCTTACATGTTCACTTATTCTTCAGGCGCCAGATTGGACATCACCCTTCGAGATTATGTGCGATGCTAGTGACTATGCGGTTGGTGCCGTGCTTGGACAATGCAAGGACAATGCCCCCGTGGTGATTTATTATGCAAGCAAGAGCTTGAATGAAGCTCAACGAAACTACACCACCACGGAAAAGGAGCTTTTAGTCGCTGTCTTCGCGTTGGAGAAATTTAGGAGCTACATATTGGGATTCCTAATTACAATCTTCGCCGACCATGACGCTCTTAAATATCTCCTTTTCAAGAAAGACACAAAGCCTAGACTAATCCGTTTGATTTTACTCTTGTAGGAAATTAACATCGCCGTTAAGGACAAGAAGGGAGGGGAAAATCATGTTGCCGATCACCTATCACGGTTAACAATGAGCATGGAGCCAGCAACCATCCCATTGAAGGATTCGTTCCCTGACGAGCATCTTTTTGCGATCTCCCACACACTACCATGGTATGTCGACATCGTAAACTACATGGTCACCGGTAAGACTCCCTACACTTGGTCTCACCAAGATTACAAAAGGGTCATCTTTGAGGTAAAATCTTTCTTTTTTGATGATTCCTACCTTTACATGTATTGTAATGACCAAATAGTAAGGAGATGCATACCCGACCATGAGTTTGATGATGTTTTGCATTTTTGCCATGAGGGTGTGTGTGGTGGTCATTTTTTCGCTCAAAAGACCGTAGCAAAAATTCTACAATGTGGTTTTTATTGGCCTAGCATGTTTAAGGACACTTATACATATTGTAAATCATGCTTAGCTTACCAAAAGTTGGAGGGGTGGGACTACTAAAAGAAATATGATGCCGTTAAACCCCATTCTTGAATGTTAAAACTCCTTGTATTCTTGAAGTGGATTTTGGCAAATTAGGGTGTGTTGTATCTTTACGTAATAAGGGCAATTAATTGTCTCTCTACATGCTTACACTTGACCCTTTAGCTTGAAGCTCATGACAATTACCACCTATTTGAAACCCTATAGTGATGTAAAAACCTTGGTATCAATGATCAATTGATTAAACCTTAGGAATTTTAAAAATTCGGCTAGGTTTATATTCATGGATCCTAAGATAGTGACTTGGAATTTGGAGTTGCTCAAATGAATGCTATCAAATGCTACAATAATAAGTGCACTTGTGCAAATTCGAATAAGGCATAAACTTTTGCCATGGTACTTTGAATAAGGCAAATATTGCCATGAAATTTGAGTAAATGCATGAAAGTTGAACCACAACTCATTTCCATGATCTTTTGAGGGAGTAAGTGTTATATCCCATTAGCTCGAGAGTTTCTAAGGATATTACATCAGGAGGTTGCGACATATTAAGGGATATACTAAGCTTAGGTGTGGATGGTGGAGTGCGTAAGAGGAATGAGATTATAGTCATAGGGAAGAGTGTATGGACTTGAGAACTTTGCCCTTATATATATGATTTCAACACCCTTTAGTTTTGCCAATAATCCATTAATGGAGTCAACATTGTATTTTGGGATTGGTCACTTATTTTGCTAGGGAGTAGAAAAACGCTAGTTGGGGTGTGATTATGATTAAATATTGCATATTTTTACCCCATAATCATTTCCTCTTGTGCACATAATCCTTGGAATCATGCTCTCTTAACTACATTTACGTTAATTCATCATTTATGAGTATATGATTTTATTTTGGCACAATTTCACTTCCCTAAAACATTATAAATGTCTACTATATTTTAAGGGAATTTTCTGGATTTCTCGGGTGTCCCAAAGGGGACTAAATCAACTCATGAAGAGGAGTACAAAACAGGCGCCTGCAAAAGGAAAGGCAGGCACCTGGGCAACCCAACAGTCACCTGCCCAAACAACAACAGTTGCCTGCCTTTAATGAACTGGAGCTGAAGAAGCTGAAGCCAAATGACAATCATATGCACGAGGATTGACAGTCGACTATAATATTGTACAGTCGCCTGTCATTTTTGCATCAGTCGACTGATTTTCCATATGCCTGAGGGAGTAAAAAGAGACAACTCTCGTTAATTTGACACTTCTGTAGCAGGTGATTGAAGAACAAAAGATAGTCGCATGTGGATTGCACAGGCGACTGTGATTTTGAAGATAGGCGCATGTTTCCCTTTGGAAGCAATGACAGTGACATGTCATCAGTCGACTATCGTTTGTTTAGTAGTCGACTAATCGGGGTTTTTCGCCCAAATCCTGGGTTGCGAGAAACCGGTTTTTCTTAACCCGGTTTCTCTCCAGTTGATGTGGGCTGTTGGATGATATTTTGGAGTGATGAGATGCAACCCCTATGGGGTATTAAACACTACTATTCAGATGTAATAGAGACAAAACTTAATCTTTTACTATTTTAGGTTATCTTCTTCCTTAAGAAGGGGATTAGGGTTTTGGGGAGCTTGGAGTTTTCTGATCTCGTTTTTGTTATTGATGGGATTGATTGATGATTGAGGAAGCTACTATTTGGTGAAAAATCTCCAACTCTCTTATTCTTAAAGATTTGCTTTCATTTCTTGTATTGAACTATGTCTATTTCTTTGAATGTTTATTCTATTCTTGAAATGTTAGGCTAAATTCATTGTGAGGGTGTTTTGGATTGATGTAGGATGTTTTGATTGCCTTGCTAATGTTAATTTCAAGCACCCTTTGTTAATCCATGTTGTTGGGTGAAATAAGCTTGTGATTAATTGGATTTGATACTATCCATGTAGGTGCCACAGAACGGTGGTGCCTTGTAATTGTTGCACCTATGTATCTGATAGGTATTGCATATCTTGAAATGAATGCAAACCCCTTCAATCCATATTCCATAGTTTAGAAGTTTAGTTCACCCAACAATCTAAATTGTTAATTGGGTTGTGACCCGTTTATCGAATCGTGTATTACCCGAATGGGGCCTCAGAATGGTAGTTGTGTGATGCGCAACACGACCGACATGCACTACACTCACATACCTTGAAATGGGTGTGAGAGTGATTCATGAGCTTTAATTAGGAGAAGAACCCAATTAGCAATTACCTTTGGTGCACCCCATATATGCTTAAATGATTTATTTTCCAATCCTCATACCTTGAAATGGATGAGTGATCGAGTTATCATGTAATTAACATTTAGCAGAGTAATTGAGTAATCCTACCAATATCCTCAACACCCGCACTCTCATTCTCCCTTGCATCCAAATCTTAGGACCTTACCCTGACTTTAGGGTACTTAGACAAATCACCTATTCAAACAATCATTCACCCTCGAATGGTGATTAGAACACTCAACCATTATTTACATGCTCTGACTATTTGTGTGAATTTGCAAATTTGTTTCGTCTCTGTGGATACGATCCCGCACTCACCGGGTATATTATTTGCCGACCTCGTACACTTGCGAGTATCACATTTCTGGTCTAGTCAATGTGGCAAGGTGAGAGGCACGGCGTACAGTGCCCTTGTCCACTGCGTCGAGTGCAGTTTTACACCCCAAATCTTAGGGGTGAGGTTCAGGTCCTTGTATCACATAGTTTACCCAAGTTTTCAACTAATTAAATTATTAAATAAGGGATTGCATGTTACTTCTTCTGCTTGCAGCACTTCCCTCTTCCTCTACCTGTCTTGCTCCTGACACTGTATTATACAATTGGCACTTGTGGTTACCCTTTTCGATTTTGTTTGCACAAACATTTGTTTTATTATTCGTGATAACCCATTTTCTTGCAGTACCTCGACATCGAACCACAGGTATGATCCCTTACTTGACTGTTTACTTTCCGCCATATTATTTAGTTTACACACGTTATTTCTTATGCCTTGCCTAGTGGTTGATAACCTTAAATGGTGTTCCAAATCCAGGTTGATTTCCTACTGGGGCACACATTGATGTGCTCCTCCCCCTTTTCAGGTTGAAGCAGGTGGAGTCTTCAGCAGTTAGCTTGGAGTTAATGTGTGGGTAGCTGTAGAGAGTGGGGTGTATTGGGGGGTTTGAGTGTTGTACACTTGGGCGTTCTTTTGTGTGTGTCGTAATTGTGGAAGTATGAATTGTGCATAAGTATCTATGTATGAATTACTTTTGATATGAAATATTGGATTCCAAATATTTGCATGGTGCGTTACTTCTGTTATTTTTGTCTCTGGAGCATTAATTGTACTATCCCAGCATGTGCACAGTGGCCTACGTCTCTTTGTACACACTCTCTCCTTCTCTAGTTCTCTCTCTCTCTCTCTCTCTCTCTCTCTCTCTCTCTCTCTCTCTCTCTCTCTCTCTCTCTGTTCATCTTTTCTTTATCACATCCGCTTCTTTGGGAACATCCTGGACAGATTCATTCTTTCCGGGTATCCTAGGAAGCTGGGCGTGACAGATCTCCTCACCACTAGCATGATAGATGATCCACCTTGATGTTAAAACTCCTTGTGATGCACAAGCTTACTAGCAAAACCCAAACATGATCTCAAGAGTTGTTAGTGCTTAAAAGAAAGAGAAGAAGAAAACTTTTTACATGTGGGAGAATTAAACATTACCTTCAAGCCAAAACATTCATGTTATTTAATTCTCTTGAACATTTTTGATGCTTTTGAGAGGAAGAGAGGAGAACAATTTGTAGTGTTAACATCCTATAAGATCTCTTGTCACAACCGAAGTGAATCTAAATGAAAACCCCAAATAAACCAACATGACTCAACCGGAGTAATATATGAGTCAAATTCAAGTTAGGCTTGTATCAAGATTAAATCCATGGGCCTAAACCAAAAATACCTAAACCCCTAACAACCTAGCATGACACATGGTGACATTTCACTGTTGGTGGAGATAAGTTGGTTTGCCGCTGGTCGTCAACTATATTGTGCATGTTTGATTGTGAGTCACCCACAATATAAGTTTTGATTATGAGCGAACATATTTGTTGTGCTAACTTAAGAATGCAGATATTAAAAGAGGAACAATGTTAAGTGATGGTGTCCAAGGCAAAGAAATGAGGTAAGTGAAGATAATCCATGACAAGGACTAGAAGATCAAAGATTACATCAAGAAAAAAATTCAAGGAAAAATTTGTATTTTGATGTATTTGTTTCTCTTGTCATAGATTACTTGTTAAAGCTTTGAAGAACATCACACACATACACACATGTAGGAAGCCTGATAAAAACCTTAGAAATATTTTGGTATCATCACATATCATTTCCTTAGGTTTCTAGCCAATTTGTGCAATTTTATCCCTGTTAGTCGACCAATAATATTCTCCTAGTCAACTTATAGAAGACTAAGAACCTAGCATTTCAGGTATGTCACGTTAGTCGACCAGAGTAGAAGAGCTAGTCGACTAATTCTAATCTGAAACTTTTTATTTCTCTCGCATGTCTGGTTAGACAACCAGAGTATTCTCTTTAGTTGACTAACGATACCATTAGTCAACTACTGATTGAACATTAGTCGACAAATGACATTTCCATTAGATAATTTGATTTTACATAACTAGCCATTTTATGACAGTTTAAAGGGTGTTTTAGGATTTCCTTTGACAAATTTTCTTGTCTATATTTAGGGAATATCTCAAGGATTTCTAGAAAAATTAAGTTTTGTAAAGTTTTCAATATTTTTGAGAAAGAAAAAAATCCCCAATTGTCTAAAAAACACGTGCGGAACAACAAATTCGGCGCAGGCGGCCAACAAATTAGCGTAACGGGCAGCAAAGGCGCCCGCGCCGAAGGCGCCCGCTAAATTCGATGCGGGGGGGTTCATTGATGTCGGTTCCACTGGTTCCATTTCCGTTCCTGGTGTTGTGTCTTCATGCCATGCTTAAACAAGAAAACTCGGGTAAATTCTCGTGTATAAGTTAAATCCAGACGTTTTGTCAAATGTTAGTATTTCCATTGTTCTAAGTTTTGCATAATGCATTGACCTGTATGGGCCACTACAAAAACCTGTTACGCCCCGCTTCCCATGATACTTAGGAGTGAGGACGCGAGCGGGTTCGCATAGGCTGAAGCGGTGAAGCTTAAGCCTAATAAGCATCTGTGAATAACAACCAAACGTAGATTCTTGCATGCAATCAAAATAACAGAGATAATTATAAATTAAGCCAATGTCTAGAAAGAAAGTACACAAGGAAATAAGTCCCCAAGCATGGCCAATAATACAAAGTCTACAAAAGTGGATACACACCCAACAGAAAAGCAATAACAAAACTCTAACCAGCAGGAAGAGAATCTCGGTGACTAGTCCTTTGTGGGGAGAACCTCTGGGTCGACGTACTCCTGGTTCAACGGATCAGTTGGATCAAGCAACTCGTCCTCCTGGTACTCTGTTTCGTGACCTGACGTACATTTCAAACAACATGGAATGTATGTCAGCAAGGGTCCTTGGCAAGCTATGTCATGAGTGGGACCCTTGGCAAGATTTACAAAATATTATACATGGCCGTTAAAGCAATTATAAAGGTTTACACTAGCATGTCAGTTCTGTTATAAAGGAAAACATGTCAGTTTTTAAATGAAGACAACAGCAGTTATATGATTTAACATGTTTGTTATAACATTTTCAAGTTGTTCAATAGTGTGTGCAATATTAGTGACTAAGGTTCATGTCTTTAGATGGCAAGTAAGTGAATCCACCTTCAAGTGCCCCCGAAGGCGACCCTTTTACTACCAGTTAGTACCAGCGAACCCAACCCCACCCACGTGTACTTTCTGGACCACGAGCTAGAATTAGCCAACCAGCCATCATAAGTTATTATACTGGACACGAGCCAGGGTAGCCAACCGGCCTACGGGAATTGCCAAATCTTAGCATGCATGTCTCTGATTTAGCCTAAACTGGCTATCACGTTCTATGAGCATCAAGTTATTCAAGTATTAAACATACTTTCAGCAGTGTTTTTGCATTTTATGTCATAGCGGGTATTATCTCTTTACTTAATGATGTCCACACACGTGCACGGATTCTAGTATAGCAATTCACAAAACTGCATACATTGAGTTTTAGTGTCGTTGTGTTACATGGCATTTTCGTGTAAAAGAAGTCATGGTTAAGTCATATGGAACTAGTTAAGTGTAAAAACATCTAAAAGAGCAACATTTAAAAACATGTCTTAAATTGCGCGCTTGCCTGCTTTCGATGATTCTTGTGTCGATGAGTTCGTATGAGAAGCGCTGACGTTTTCTGCGTCATTAGATTTTAAAATTAGGCTAAACACATTTAGCTCACTATACACGGTTTATTAAATTAAACATGGTTACTCTCTACTAATATATGTATATATATTAAAAAATATCAACTAATCTATATTACAATTGAGGGCAGATTTTGAATTTGTCCTATGTGGCAATGTCACATCAAGTTTTAGAGGGAAATTTTTGGGTTAAAGAAAAATTTGTTGGTAATACACAAAAGCATTGAAATTAGGAATAGCCTTTTAATATTAGTTATGAAAAAAATGTTGTGCATACACACAATCTCATCTTGGGAATGAACGCGAGCTGTGAAAGAATGAACGCTGGAGATGCTGCCAACTCATTGATCAGCGTTGCAAAACCCTGTAAAATTTCGATATCATCTGCTGATATTTCAGGGGAAACTCATAATTATTGATGTTTGTTTAAAATTAGTGGGCCCAAGATTTTAAATGAACAGTGTCCCAAGGGCACTGGTTATATGTATATGAAGCCATCGTCGAAGGCGCCAGCTAAATTTTTTAACGCTAATTTGTTGTTCCGCGCCTAAGGCACCCAAGCCGAAATTGTTGTTTTACATCGAATGAGTTGTTTTGCGCCGAAGGTATCCACGTCGAATTTGATGTTCTGTGTCGAAGGCGCAAGCGCTGAATTTGTTGTTCCGCGCTAAAGGCGCTCGCGCCATTTTTAACACTGATTTGTTGTTCCGCGCCTAAGGCACCCGCGTCGAAATTATTGTTTTACGTCGAATTTGTTGCTCTGCGCAAAAAGCACCCACATCGAATTTGGTGTTCTGTGTCGAAGGCGCATGCTCTGAATTTGTTGTTCCACGCCGAAGGCGCCTGTACCGCTAAATATTGTAAACTAATTTGTTTTTCTTTTAAATTTTGGCTTTGAAAAAAAATTTCGGGGAACAAAGATTTCGCATGGGAAAATCTTAAATGAACCGTGCCGGCAGGCACGGGTTATGACTAATACATATATATAATAAACTAACATATTTACTTAACATCTTCATTAACAACATATATATTACTTATTATATTGATTATGTGTGTGTGTGTGTGTGTGTGTGTGTGTGTGTATATATATATATATATATATATATACCAATCATAACCCGTGACCACGGGCACGGATCATTTAAGATTTCGCCCGCAAAATCTTTGTTCTCCAAAAAATTATTTCCGCAGCCAAAATTTAAAAGAACAAATTAGCATAAAAATATTTAGCGGCACGGGCGCCTTCGACGCAGAACAACAAATTCGGTGATGAACAACAAATGAGCGTAAAAAAATTTAGCGGCCTTTAGAGCGAAACAACAAATTCGAGAAACAGTAAATTAGCGTAAAAAATTTAGCGACCTTCGGCCCGGTTAACAACTGATGTTCCTAAAGCGCAACTTGGCATTTGTCGTGGCTAAGCATCATATTAGAACCATATTATAATGTACTCTACCAACACATGATTCTGGCCCAGATACAAAATGAATTAATCTTATATTTCTACCTGAGATGTCACTACGTATTACCAGTGAACTGTGATGTTTGCGTATTTACACCTGCATTTTGTTGCAGATGAGTGGTCATTCTTGATTTCCTAAATAAGAACTGATTTCCTAAATGGTTATTGAATTTCCAATAGATATATACATCTTTCAAACTTGGCAGTTGCCCATGGAGCTGTAGCTCACATCTCTAATGACATTTTGTGCATCAATCATTGATGCAAACTCAAGCTCAACAAAATCAATTTATTTCCCTTTTCAAAATTAATATCAAACAATTTGCCCAATCTGTAACGCAAGGCTAGCATGCCATCATTAATTTTAATAAATTTCCATTTAAAATTTCAAGGCACAGAACTAATTCTTAGATCTCTCCTTTTTTTGTTTTCTCAGTGGATTAAGCAATATAAGTTAGAACAAAATTCTGCCAATGAGATCAAACATTTTCATTCAAACACACGAATCAATTTCTGAGGCACCACAAAAAATTTAACCATGCAAATCAACATATTGCGTGCAAGTGCAAATCAACATATTACCTGGGAAATTATAACCCCCCAACTCGTTTTACTCCTCCATTTCTTATCAGATCATCATCATCCACATTCTAACTACTAATTACATACCAAAAAACATAGAATGAAGAGAAAAGCAAAATAATATTTTTTTATAAATAAAGATGGATCTTTAAAACACTTGAGACGCTGATTCAATCTCAATGGCCACCCCCTTCCCAGCTTTTTGGACATCAGCACTTGATAAATGTTCGACAGCACTCCACCATTAGAAATAATGATCCAAGCCAGCAGCTTTATGATCCAAGCCAGCAGCTTCACGAACTCCTCATCAGTCATCACCTCCAGTTGAATGTCTCTCGGGATAATCTTGGTCTTCTTTATGTCCCTCCCGAGTTCCCAGCCAAATCCTAAATCTAATATTCAAAACAACACAAATTTAAATTTTAATTTACACCCCGATCAAGAAAAGCATATGACGACGGAGCGGTAAATATGGGTGCTGATGTCGACACACTAAAAGTCTACTGGCACAACTTAAAATCCAACTAATGTCCACTTTCCTCACAATCTAAATCATAAAACCAAAATTCCGCATAAAATCATGAAATGAAATTGAATCAGAAATTCAATCAGAACCAACATGTCAGTTGAGTCAGTTGAATTGCAATGAAATGTATTCTCACTTAAAACAAACAATTAAACCCAAAATCATAATGTCATCCACGTGCACACGCCACAGAACATACTGAGACTTACAAAATTCCACATTTCTCTTATTTGTGTGAAATTGTAGAGGATTTTCTTCGAAGTGATTAGGGGAACTTTGATTGCGGCACCAATCAAGCAGCTTCCCGTGATATAAATCCACTGAAATCATCACAAATGATCCGAAATGAAAACACTGAAAAATTGAAGGGAAATAATCAAATTGAAGGGAAATAATCGAAGAAAGCGAGATTAGAAAGCGAGATTTGAAAAGTACCAAATCCGCACCAAGAATGGAGACTCTGATCGAGATGGCGATCCCAATCGAGTCAATAGTGTAAGGGGAGATATTCATCAACACATGCCACCGTGTTCGACATCGCCTTTGTTGTGACTTGTGAGCCTTCATGCCAGGCAATGATAATCATGGTCTGTGAAATAATAACGAAATTAAGCATCAAGATATACAATTTCTGAGCCAAAAAAGAATTCATCCGTCCATGCTATTTGGCAGCAAAAAAGAATTCACATAACTGGCAACTCAAACATAAGATATAGAAGCTCCACATTCTATGAAAACTTCAAAAAATATGCAAAAAGGAACTGATCTCAACAAAATTATGTTTCCAATTCATCCGTCCCAACAATTTGGCAGGCAGTGGACGTTGCTATCAGTCCCTGCTATTTAATGTATTTTAGATGGTGCACTTTGATATTTCTTTGGTGAAATTTGCATAGAACAAAGATAAAATTTGATAGAACTCAGAATTGATAGAAGAAAGAAAATTTTAAAGAACAAAGAGCCATGACAGAATTTGATAGAACAAAGACCAAAGTGATAGAACTCAGAATTTGATAGAACAAAAGACCAAATTCATACCCAAGACAGAATTGATAGAACATAGAACAAAGAAAATTTTATATTTTTCTATCAATTTTCATGATTATTATCAATTAGGCATATGCAAATTTCATTCATAAAGATAAATTCATGATACCAAAGGTCATTGTTAGCAATTGCAAGAACAAAATTTGCATACCCAAGCCTCAAATTGGCAGAAAGATGCTTCACTTGTCCCCATTACAATGGACACAAATTCAATCAATGAAAATTCTGATCCATTTGTAATTCTGTAAGGGTTGATTCATTTTATTAATATCTAATCAAATCTTATTCTGGGTCATATTTCATTCTGCATACATTTCCATGCAGAAGTAGGTTTGACATGGCCCATGGTAAAACAGTATGCATTTCTCTTCTAGTTTGGGAGGATATCTATAATATATGTTTTGATTAAATTATAAGCACTTTCTTTACTTTCTTAATATTCTAATTCTTATTTCTGGTAGAGATCAATGCAGAAAAAGAAATGTTCCATGTGCTTTGTTTGGAGCTATATTATGAGATGGCACCATACTGTAGCATATATTGTTGGAGACATTGCTTCTGCCATTTCTTCACACTGAATTCTTCAAACTGAATTCTTCAAACGATACCCAACCCTCCAGTAATGCACCCTGGAATAAATCATCAAATATACCACAATGGACAAACCGGTGTGTGTGTGTGTGCGTGCGCGCACGCGCGTGTGATTGGTTTAACCCCTCATTTGACTAAATTGTCATAAAGAGCAATTACTAATACAAATCAGAATTTCATTCAACACAATCAAGTTCACTGACAATAAACATTGAAAACTATATTGAAAACTATTTTAGAAAGAAATCAAATAGAAACTGTTTGTGTATCCAATATGTTGTTGATATACCCCACCCCAACTACCTGCTTATTCACCAGTCTTTGATGTTTGTCAACCAGTTTTTATATATCTACAGTAATGGCCAACATTTGAAATTAGGATATAAACAATATCTGAGTTATAAAAGATAGAATCAGTACAAAGTTTACACACCCGAATGATTCATTCTATAGAATGTTGAAACTAAATAACATGCTGATAATATTTAAAGCAAAAAAAGATTAGCCTCTCAAAATGTTGATTCTGTTATTTTGGGTGCTTTAAATATATAGTATGAATCACCATGCTGATAATATAGTATTGAATCATTCGGGTATGAATCACCATGCTGATAATATTTAAGGAAAAAAAGACATACTATTTTATCATAGTTCGCCACCATGCTGGGACCGAGAAACTCGTAAAGTATAATGCTCTTGTTTTACTGACAGGCCAATCTCTTCAAGATTTGTCCATAATGTCTTTCGAGCCTCAAATCTGTCAAGCCCAAAATGAGATGGACATCATTGGAAGGCAATAAACCAACAATAGAATTAAATGTGTGCTATATACAATTAGTCAATGACTAAAATAGTTCAAATCAATATCTAAGGTTTGTTTGTAGGGTGTTTGTATAAAAACACACTGGAAAATTATGCACACCATTTTTTGGGAAAAATTACGAAATGTGCACACACGGGAAACACACCATGGCAAATCAAATGGTTCACAAAAGCTTAATTGTTTAAAAACAAAACTCGACACAACAAATGGATCAAAAAATACGCACACTGGAATTTACCCACGCATCAGCTTAATTGTTTCCCCCAAACCACAACTTTAACCATTTGTTTTGCCCTGCAAACACATTTTTTTTAGAGAGAGAACAACCTACAAAAATTGTTGTTTGAGAGAGAATGTTGGGGTTTTGATAGAGATGCTTGAGAGAGAATGTTTTTTGAATGATGGGGTTTTAAGTATATACTACTCCTTAGAATTTTCTTGGGTATCGTGCCAGTGTATCCATGTCCTCGTGTCCGTGCAACATATGATGTTAGTGCAACATATGGAGTTAAGTGTGAGCAGTGCATAAAATTTTGGGTAAAGCACTTATGTAAACGTCTAATGTGACTACCCTTTCCCACTTGAAGTTTGCACAGCATCAAAACTTGAGACAGTTGATACCACATCAAGTTTTGCAGTATGCATTATGAAAAGCCAAGCTGATGTACTTCAATAATAAACAATAATAAGGCTACAACAATAGTAAAGTGAGAATTGTTAAAAACATGATAGCATGATAAGCTATAAACATAATTAAGACGTAAAATAAGTCGTACCTTTGTGGGGTCAATAATCCCTGCAGCCATCAAATCCTCATAATTTCCCGTTGCATCATTATAGCCATATCTTGGGTTGTCACTTGCAAGGACCTAAAACAAAGAAAAAGGCCAGATTAAGACTTACCTCAACCAAAGTAATCAATCTCCAAATGAAACAGATAATCTAAATGTTGCTTCCAGCTTAGAAATAGACCAGCTTGCGACATCCTAAAAATTATATCAAACAGAATACTACGACCTTCTAAAATCATTTCATTCAGGGAATGGAGATTCAAAATTACATATATAAACCTGATGATAACAGAACAAACATCGTTCACTCCTAATAACCAAATACATCCAAATTTCATTTCTTTAGATTAAAAACAATAATGCTAATAAAGCCAGACCCCTAACCGTCGAAACTGTAAAGAGTACATCCCTAGCACTTAAGACTAAAAATAAAAAGATTTTCAAAATTAATACACAATTTAAACATATAAATATGAAATACAGGATGGCATAGAACACAATATTCCCTGTAAAATCGTTACCAGTGCAAAGAAATTGAACGCAACTAAATCACCAGGCACATTTGAACCATCTCCAAAAATTGTCTCGAATGCAGAGATACACTGGTGTCTATGTTGTGCCTGGATCATCTTTTTGCATAAGGAATGGGACTATAGCTAACCATCTGAAACACTAAAAGAACCCTACATTTTAATGTGTTCTCAAACAAAATCATGATGAGAGATTCTTCGCAAAAATTCAACCTGAGACATTGCTGACTTGATGAAAAGAAATGACTGTGGAGTCGAAATCGGAATAAAAATGACACTTTTTCAGCCAAATGTGCTTCTAAACTCTGCAATCCAATCATAATATCAGAAATATCAAGTATTGAAACCATCGATAACATCTATACAGTAAACAACATCCTTTCCCTCTGAATAGATGTCAAGGCGCAGTTCCTCAATTTTTCTTTGAAGAAGTATATCGAGTTCCCCTCTCAACCTATGTACATGAAAAATGAAACAATATTAATAATAATGGATATCAGAATAACAATAGCAATCTTAATAACAACAACAATCTTCTCTCCTGATTTTTTAAGGCAGGATGAATTATTTTCAGTTAAATAATAATATTCGGATAAAAAATCATGAAAGGTGATAGTAAATCTGATCCTCATAAGTAAACATTTTAAAAGTCAATAGGTTCAGGATTCCAAATTTAATTCAGTAGTCGTACAATTGAAATTGCAATTGAGTTCAGCGCAAATGATGATTACAGGATATTTAGATATCTTTGAGTTTTCATGTACCAACATATGCAATGTTGCATCATGGCAATTCAAAAGGAATAGTTGACAATCATCAATACTCTCTATAGTTCATTCATGATGACCATATAATCTTCAAAATACTCCTAGTTTTCTCAGAAAATTAACAATATTTAAAGACTAATATGAGGATCGCTTGCAATTGTTTAACCTGTCATTGATTAACAGATGACAAATGTGCATAACCAGTTAAATATTTGACGCTAAAATTTTATTAAAAGTCTGCAGATTAAATAAATCAACCGCAAGGATTATAAAGTCATAGAACTTCAAATTTTGACGAAGGATAAACTAAGGACATTAAAATATCTCCCAATAATGATATGTACTCTTTTTTCTTGAATAATGAATCATAAATGCAGATGAGTATTTTCTCACGCGGCAAGGAAAATGATGTTAAGTCTGAATAGGATAATTACTGTTTTTTACTCAGGCTCAGCTGTTTGATATAAAAACTTCAAATTCAAAAATTTTGATTTAAAATTTCTCATTTTCCACTTCGCTAACTCAAGCTCTAGATCACCTCTACAGCCAGTTCTTTCCTTCTATATCTCCAACTTGCCACACAATTTGACAGAAATAATACCACATAACTCACTGGAAATCTAATTCCATAAAATTACTCAGTTAACGATTTCACTAAAATTAGCAAGAATCAAATAGACCAGCACACTCATCGAATCAAGCCTAATCAGCGACAACTGACTTTCAAAAATGATAAACATTAATAATCAAGGAAATATCATTTTCCCGTAAGATTATTGTGTCGGCACATCCATCGACAACGCGAGATTGTTTCAAAAATTTACCAATAATCTGTCAATATCCCAAAAAACACATAACAAATAGCCACAAATATAAAATTTAATTCTTACCCACAAATATAACAATTAATTCTGAAAAGTTAGGGTTATGGCATCATTTAAACGCCTTTAAGTATTCCCAAATCATCATAAAGCATACCAATCTAATATGGGAAATATAGAAATTTGATCCATTCATTCAAAAATTGAAACATGTGTCACAAAATTTAACAAATTATTAGGAAAAAACTTTAAGAAAATATAAACATCAATAATCAATGTAATATCATTTACCAGTAAGATATTTTTACCTGTCGGTACATCCAACAACAACACATGGCCTATTTCAAAATTGCCAATAATCACATCCCCAAAAACACATAACAAACAACAACAAATATAACAATTAATTCTCAACCACACACGAACTGGCATAAAGTATCAAACGTTAGTGTTAGGGCCTTCAAGTGTTCCCAACTTATGATAAAGCAAACAAATCTAATATGTGAAATATAGAAGAATCTTGATCCATTCAATCAAAAATCGAAACGTGTGTCACAAAATTTAACAAATTATTTGAAAAAGACTTTCAAAATTATAAACATTAATAATCAAGGTAATATCATTTACCAGTAAGATTTTTGTTTGTTGGCACACCCACGAACAATGCATGACCTGTTTCAAAATTTCACCAATAATCACAGTCAATATCCCAAAAAAATACATAACAAACAAACGCAAATATAAAAAATGATGAGAAAAATAGATAGCTGACTTGTTTGAATCGCCAAATCCTTGGTAGGAGACAGGATGTCCAGACGTCGGTACCAGGCACATGTTGCCGAAGTTTCTGGAGCATGGGAGTGAGGAAAGCGGTAGTCTGTACAGAGCCAATGGGGGCCATGGAAATAACAGCAGTATCAGCAATGATCTTAGGGATGGCCTAGCGCTGGATCTTGCTTAGGACCTTATTAGCAATCGATCATGTCTTCATCGAAGTCAGTAGCCTTTTCATTTCCAATTCCATCATAGATTCCAATGAAAATGGACAGCTTATCAAATGGTTGATTCTATTTGGTGTTTACGACAAAAGAAACTTTCAAGCCACGGCAACAATCTGAAAAGGGTAAATTCATCAATTTTGTAGTTTAAGAAAATTGTTATTTTATAAACAAAAAACTCATCCATAACAGAAATTAGTAAGAAAATTCAGGAAATCAGCAGATGATACAAATATATTTCTCTTTTATAAATTGTTCTTTTATTCAATTTATCAATTTAACAAAAAAACTTATCAATTGTTCTTTTATAAACAAAAAACTTATATTTCTATAATTCAGGAAATATATTTGTTTTCTATAATTTTTCTATGAGACATGATACAAATAGATTGAACTTTACCAAATAAACAGAAAACACATGGTATATGATGTATCACCTATCTGAACTTTACCACATTGATTTCTCTTTAGCAATTTTATAATAGAATGTTGATACATTCTGTGTAATGGAAGACCTACAAACCAGCTAGTATCAAAATCAACGCTTTCCAGTTCTAGAGCCAAAAACACATCATAGCAAGCAAAACTCCAACATTCACACTGGAATATAGAAAAGAACAACGATGATCTTGATAAAGCAAGCAAATCCCTATTTTAAAAGCAAAATACAACAAAAATGAAACTGAAATAGTTCAAACTCGGCAAAAATCTAGCAAAAATAAGAAGTCTAAATTTTAGAAAAGTGATGATCGTTTTAGATACCATTGTCGATCGATCTGTCACGCCCCGCTTCCCAAAAATGTGGAGGCGAGACGTGAGAAGGTCCGCACAAACTTGAAGCTGTGAAGCTCCAAGTCTGATAAGCGTATAAAAACACTTATTATGGCAAGTCCTTGCAAAACGAAACGAAACAACAATGATAATAAGGAAATGAGACGACATTTTATTGAATCTCGAAATGTCCATAAACAAATTACAATATCGCAGAAAAGCCACCAGACTAAAGGAAAAAGAGTCTAAGGCCCAAACATGGCCAACAAAGTATAACATACATACAAGGGTGCCACGCACCAACAACCAACAGCAAACCTAAACAAAGAAGTGAACACGAGCGGTCTTCAAGACAGGCCCCTGGTGTCCACTCACCACCACAGCAAACATCAGCATCAGCAACACCATATCCCCTGCAACAAAGCTCTGGCTCTGGGTCTAACATGTGACACCCAAAAGAGAGAGGGGCACATGTCAGCAAGTCTGGAAAGACTTGCGCAAGGAAACTGAAAGGAAGGCAAACTAGCAACCTAGCACTTATAATATTAAGCAATGACATGACAGTTTAGTTTGATGCAGCAGTTTAAAAGAGAGACAAGCACGCACGATGTAGCGAAAGCTACCAATTCACTAATCACTTATCACTGTTTATCACTTATCACTTAACACTTATCACGTAACACTTATCACTTATCACTTATCACTTAGTGCATAGAGAGTCCACCTGCTGGCCAGCTCGTGGCTCAGTCCGCTTATCTCTATCACTATTATTCATTTATCACTGTTTATCACTTAGTGCATAGAGAGTCCACCTGCTGGCCAGCTCGTGGCTCAGTCCGCTTATCTCTATCACTATTAATCACTTGAACACTAGAGATTTCACCTGCTGGCCGGAGTGGCGGATCAGGCCACTCGGCTCAGTCCGCTTATCTCTTACCCCACCCACATGTGACGAGCATTGGGGTTTCCAACTCATTATGCTCGCTTCTGGTCACGAGCCAGGAAAATAAGTGTGTGTTGACATTCGAGCGTTGGGGTTTCCAACTACAGGGCTCGCTTCTGGAACACGAGCCAGGAAACATGGGATTGTAGCGTGTGCTACGCAATCACGATAAATAATCACTATGCAATGCCATGAACAGATAATTGCGTACCGTTAATGGAATTTAAACATGACAGGCAAGGATGCAGGGATGATATAAACAAATAATTGCGTACCGTTAATTGAAATTAAACGTGACATACAAGCATGATGAGGGTGACGGATCTAGCTTCGTTGTCAAGCTAGGTCAAGGGCGTCTAAACGGCTATCCTTTCACCGTTTAGTCTCTTTTACGCTAAAACAAGGGAAATGGCCTAAGACATGGCCCAAACCAAGAAATGCAAGTTTCACTTGCCTGGCACCGAGGAGAACGATCAACGAAGGAACATCACACAAATTGTTATCTACGGGAATGGATCACTGTCAAGGAAAAACAACATTAGAATGGTAACTAATCCGTATTCACAATCGAACCCTATGATTTCTAATGATCCATTTTATTAGGGTTTCACAAATATAAAGTGTGGGTTATGAGATTATTAGAGGAAGAATACTACCCGTGAAGAAGCGGAGGAACGATGTCGAGCAACCACGGCAACGGAAGAACGATCCGGCTCAGATCTGGAAATGAGGGAAAATCTGGAGAAATGGGTTTGGATGAGGCTTTTGGGGATTTGATGAGGGTTTGTGGTTGAGGAGAGGTAGGATATGTGAAATGAGGGTTTGGATGATGATGGATAAGCTTGGGATGAAGGATCAATGGTTTGGGGGAAGAAGGGGGCTCAATGGGGGAGAAATTAGGGTTTGGGGTGATGAGGAAGAAGAAGAAAACGTTTGGGGCGTATTTATAGAAAAGTGTGGCGGCTAGGGCAAAACTAGGGTTTCCTGGGATGATTAGTCGGTCAAAGAAGAATTGGTGACCGACTAGTTTGGGAACTAGTCGGTCGGTTGATCAACGCAGACCGACTAAGAGCAAACAGTAACTCGCTCAGGAAAACTGGACTATGAGTTAGTCGGTCCGTGAAGGCTTGTCAACCGACTAGTTTGAAAACTAGTCGGTCGGTGGGTGTTCATAGACCGACTAAGGGCTGAATTCTGAGAGAGATCATGGGAATGAGAGTTAGTCGGTCTGAGAAGGATTCATGACCGACTAGTTTAGCATCTAGTCGGTCGATGGTTGTTCTTAGACCGACTAAGAGTAAACGGTAGCTCCAGAAAAATTGATTGAATGAACTAGTCGGTTCCAGTTGATTTCCTGACCGACTAGATTGGAATCTAGTCGGTCGGTTGATCTTCTTGAACCAACTAACGTGCACGAAAAGTCTCGAAATGGAGCGCGAAGGTCCGGGATGAATTCTAAGGTTTCTAGGATCAACCTATCGCTAAGATATGATCGATATGAAGCACGTCACGAGTGACTTAATCCGAGTTCAATGATTCTAAGGAAGAAGCTAGAAGATCACATCAAAAGGTATGAAAACGAAAGTTAGGAAATCTCAACGAGATGAATGAAAGCGAGAACTATGGAAATGGAAACCACACAAGGGGAGAACCCACCATCACAAGCAAAACACACTGATAATCCAATCATACAAAAAACCAGTCGTTACACGATCCGTTCTTCCTCGGCCGACATGTTCACTTGCAGTATGGGCACTCCGCATCATTGGCGTTCATCTGTTCTTCCTCGGCCAGCATGTCCTCGCTGTAGATGTGAGGGTGTAGCTGAGCTGTTTTTTGGGGGGAGGGGGGAGTTGAGAAGGCGTGATTTTTTCCCATCACGATTGAGGCTGTAGATGTGAGGGTGCGGTTTTTTGGGGGGAGGGGGAGTTGAGAAGGCGTAGAGGGTGCAGCAGAGCTATTTTTTTGGGGGGGAGTTGAGAAGGCGTGATTTCCCCCCATCACAATTAATGTGCGGCCATCATTTCTCCCACAGAGAGATGTGTCAGTCAACAGCTGGCAAGAACATTGGTTTTCACACAAAGTGCCTCCCAATATGCAAACTTTTCCATTCAAAATTTTCTCAAAGCCTTATCCAACCGTTTATTCATCGAGATTAAATCTCGGCCGTCTTTCTATCAACCTCTTTGTCCTAGTTAGCTTGTCCTAGTCAGCCCTAGGATTCAAAAATCGCTGTCAAATGTAATATATATATACTGTCAATACCACTTACATGTTATTATAGGAACTAACAAATAACTTATGTATAAATAAAATACTTGATGAACTAACTTATTGATCTAATATAAAACACTAACAATTATACTGTCATTATATTATTCATATTACTTATCATCTTAACCTTAACAAATCTAAATTATATAATATTTAAACTAACATAATAACTACTGACATTAACAAATAACAAACAACATTTTACTATATGATAATAAAAACATAGTTTTCTTATCAAAACTACCCATGTCATTGCAGCTCCTTGACGTTGTGTCTACAGGTGCATGGGTCAGACGGTGCATGGTAGCGGCGGTGGTCGGAGAGAGGTGTTGCATCGGCGCTGGGAGGTGAGGGTACCGGAGTGTGGCGTGGGGTTGCTGCAGTCGGGAGACATGGTCGCGTGGAGGAGGAACGGGGTGTTTACAGGCGACGGAGGTGTAGGCGGTGGTGCGGGTGGTTGTCAGAGGGGAGATGTCGGACGTTGGACGAAGGTGGAAGGCTGCGGCTAGGGTTTTCTTGGAGAGTTAGGGTTTGAGGGGGAACTCGGGTCTTTTGGAGAGGAGAGGGAGGAAGGAGAATGAAGGGGGCTATGTGCGGGTGGTTGCAGTCGGCGGGGAGAGGAGGAGGGCGATGGTCGGTCTAGTGGCAGGGCACCAGAGATGATGGCAGTTATGATTTGGTCGGAGGAGGAGAGATTGCCTGCGGGGTTTTGGAAGGAGGTCGGGGGCTTTGTTGGGCTGCAGTGGTGTTCGCCAGAGGAGGGTTGGTTGCTTCGGGGTGGTCGGAGAGATAGGAGGGGCTGCAGTCGGAGAAGAGTGCGTGGGGAGGTGGAATGGACGACGAAGACGTCAGAGTCGAGGTGCGGTTTGGATGCTGCGGGTTGGGTGCTTTGGGGTTTTAGGGGAGAGATATATATACGTGAAGAAGAGGGCTAGGGTTTTGTAGAGGCCATGGATTTTGTTTTAAAGAGCTAGGGTTTGTTAAGAAACCAAGGTTTTGTAGGGGAAGATTTGGGTTACTTGAGGAATGGGCTACGTAGGATGGGTGGTTAGCCTAGGGTTTTTAGGTGAGGGAAATGTGTGTTACGGCTGTGTGCGTGAGTTAAGTTAGGTTTAATAAAAAATGGAAGGGTTTTAATTTTAATTGATTTGGTTTAATAATTTTTATTAGGGAAATAATAACAAAAGATTTAAGGTAAGTTTGAATTATAAATATTAATTAGGTTGAGAAATAATGGGATTTAATTATCTAATACTACTAAATTAGTCTATAGCTTTTATTAGGATTGAATAAGAAAGTTTTCAAAAAAAAGAATTTGAATTTGAATTATTTAAACATTTGAATTTTTAGAATTAAAGAATATAATTATAACAGAATTTTAATAAGTTAACTAATGTAAGATATAATGATAAGATCATCACACCTAAAGTACAATAATGATAGACATTACTTAATAGAACTCAACTCCATCGTATCAGAAAATACAGGTCGTTACACCATAGGTCATATATATATATATATATATATATATATATATATATATACTAGTCATAACCCGTGCCCGCGGGCACGGTTCATTTAAGATTTCCCCAGCGAAATCTTTGTTACCAAAAAAATTATTTCCACGGCCAAAATTTAACAGAACAATAAATTAGCATAAAAATATTTAGCAGCACGGTCACCTTCGGCGCGGGCGTCTTTGGCGCGTAACAACAAATTCGACGTCGAACTACAAATTTGACGCAGGCGCCTGCGTCTTTGGCGCGTAACAACAAATTCGACATCGAACTACAAATTTGATGCATGCGCCTTTGGCGCGGGAACAACAAATTAGCGTAAAAAAATTTAGCGGGCGCCTTCAGCGCCACAATCTTTCCCAATGTATTTTTAATTTCAAAGTTTAGGTTCTCAAGGTACTTTTCCTCCCAAATTTAATCTCAACAATCTTTTCCAAGGCACTTCTAATTTAAAAGTTTAGGTTCCTAAGGCACTTTCCCCCCAAATTTAATCTTCACAATCTTTCCCAAGGCACATCTAATTTCAAAATTTTGGTTCCCAAGACACTTTTCCCACCAAAATTTAAGTATTCCCACTAAAATTTTCACAAAATCCAATCTCAACCATTGATTTACCAAGATCAAATCTCAGCCACTCTTTATCTTATCCTAGTCAGCCTTAGGATTCAAAAATCGCTGTCAAATGTATAATAGATAGATAGATAGATAGATAGTGAGAAAAACAAATTTGGCGCGGACGCCTTTGTCGCGGAACAACAAATTAGCGTAAAAAAATTCGGCGCCACTGGAGACAGCACTGACGGATCCAGCGATGGATGAAGAGCGAGAAAGAGGAGGCAGAGCTAGAAACTGATGCTGCGCCGGATCAATCATAAGGAAAAAGGGGGGGAAAGCATTTACCGAGTTTTTTGGTTACTGATTTAGTGCTTGATCCATATGAAACTGATGAAAAGAAGGAAACAAACATTGTAATCAATTGCTTTTAATTTTATTTGTTAAACAATGATGTATTTATGTTTTTCTGGAGTCTTATTTTGCGATTTTGGCTGAAGTCAGTTGGCTTTAGAAATGCATGTATAATATATGCCTTGTTGTCTTTGTTTTCAATTTGTTAAAATGATTGATGGTGTTTTATGTGGTATACCAAGCATTCACAGATGTGCTTATGATGTTCTTGTTGATGCATATGTGCTTGTTGGTATATGTGCTTGCATAAGAGGGATGGCATACCTTGTTTCCAGAAATGCTGGGTTGTACAAAGCTCACAAAAGATTAGAGATGTAAAAGATTTATAGTGTACATCAATAAGAGTGATGGCATATCCAGCATGCATTTTCAACCACTGAATTGGATGTGAAGCAGTGGGCCAAGAACTTGCATTTTCTATGTGTGCATGTTCAAATATTCAACTATCCAGTTCCAAAACAACACATTATACGATATTGGAAGCTCTCTTTAAGTTGATTTATTTCAAAATATCATCTTTAGTCCAGAGACAAATGTTTACAATACATGTAACATCTCATAACTTTGTTTCAGGTAAAATTAAATCAATGAAGTCCCAATAGACTTGCATTGGTATACATGAAATTTTCTACCAATTTCTCATTTGAATGTTTGAAGTATACAACGAAGAAAGAGGCAGCTGATGTGCCAGAATTCATGATCTTAGGCCTAATCAAGTTGGTTTAACGTTGTGGGCTTGCTCTTCCATCTGTAAATGATCATCTTTTGGAGCATTCAGCTGGTTACCGTCAAGACCACCTTCTTCGGTTCGCTAATGTATAAGGAATTCCTCGTAGTCTCCTCAAGTTTCTTCTCTGCTAGGATCAAAACATTGTAGGATCCCTCGTCATCTGGTATGAATTCATCCATGTAGTGAACATCCCAACCCACGATAGCTATGTCACAGGTCAGTTACCCTCGGATGCTCAACAAAATGAAATGGAAAACAAAATTCAGTCATCTTTTTATAGTCTTGTTGTAGGACTCATCATCTAAATCCAAATCTGAAATGTCTCTACAAAAAAGTTGCAATTTCAATTCGTCTCATCATCTAAATCTGCAAAAGACAGTATAATTTATGGAAGAAACTCTAATGTCAGAATGACACATAAAAAGGCAAAAACAATTGACATCAAGGAACATAACAACATATTGTGATACTTGGATCAATGTCGAAACCCCCTCACCCATTGCCCATATGCAATCAATTAAATAATCGGTTCCAAAAAACTCATACATGTATCTTACATGGTAGAAATTCAACAGCAGCACAAAAAAAATCTGATTTTATATATGTAACTTAACTGACATTCTCAAACCCCAATCCCACATCCAGATACCTCCAGATTTACATGTTGCAGCAAAAATTCAAGAGCTGTACATCAACTTGTACATAGGAAAACCCCACGAGGCAGCAGTTGACAACATAAATCAACTATATAATATGAGACAGTTGAAAACATAAACTCCAGAGTTGCACATCAACTTGTTCTCAATAGTATATGCTCACCTATTGTGTGATCAGATGATACCTTATAGTATATGCTCAGCAGTGCATGAAATATGCAAGTGTTTAGAAGTGCATGAAGAATGCAAATGTCAAGAATTTAATTACATAGTCTAATGAGATCTCAAGAATGTTTCACGCCTTAACTTTAAAATAGCATTTCGTATAAATAATTAAATCACATTAAAATATCAACTCAATTATGTAAAAATTAAGTGAGAGAGAAACTTACAAAAATTAAAGTTTCATTGCTGAAATCCATCGAACAGGTGGCGTGCATGGCTTTACTATCAAAATCAGACGATGTTACTAAAAATTAATGAATACCCAGTAATCAAAATCCATTCTTTAAGAGAAAGATCAAACCTAGAGGGCAATCCATTCTTTATAGCATGACACACCTGCAAGCAATGCAATATGAGAATTAACACTATATTTCTGTTGCATATGTTACATTTTACAGAACAAAAATTACAACAAAAAGCAGCTAACCCCTTAAGAAACTCAGATTCACAACCAAATTGAAATTATTAGCACCAGATCCCCCTCCCCCAAACAAAACATATATTAGCTTAACATATTTGCGATATAATGGTACTATAGTTAAGCTAATATTTTAGTGTACAATATGTTTCATTAAGTGTACAATAAGAGACCATGAAGAATAGAAACATATCTGCCATATGTATATTTCAAACTTGGTCATGCTAAAAAGTTTAGTTCTAAATGTTCACTTTCAGGTTAAAAAGGGGTTTAGTTTAAAATGAAGTATCTTAAAGCACATCTCAATTTTTTTGGTGATATCTTAAAGCTGTGCTTTTAAACTAAAAACTAATACTCCATTTCCAAAGTCCAGTTGGAAGTGCCTTCTAATTGGAACATAATGAAAAAATGATTTGCCACCCCCCCTTTCTTGACACACACCCCTCTTCATAATGCAAAGAAACAGTGAAAAAAATCATACTACAACATGTTATAACATGACAGACTTGCACGCAATGCAATATGAGAATTAACATTATATTTCTTTTGCATATGTTACATGTTACAGAACAAAATCTATAACGAATTAACACTATATTCAAAATCTTCCTTTTGTTAATAAATCTCAAGAACATTCCCTTCAAATCTTTCACTTGATACATGATGGTTCCATTAACAGAGTTAATTTAACATGATTAACATGATGGTTCCATTGTTCTGAGTGCATATGTACAACAAAGTTAATTTAACAAACACCCTACACTCAACAAATGATCAACAAAGTTAATATGCTTAACTCATCAACAATAATTAACAAACACCCTGATCAAACATACCCTGCAAATAATGTCAACATGATTAACAACATGATTAACAAAACTTAAATTGTGGGGTGGATGCTCACCTACTTAACACACCCTGCAAACTATAACCTCACCCTGCAAATTTACATAATTAATTGAATTATCATGGATTTAACTCAGTACATTAAAAGATTAACATGACTACACTCACATTATGTCTTTGCTCACAAATTCCTTCACCATATCTTTGATGAAGCTAGTCAGCCCCACCTTTGACACGATATAATTAACTTAGCCAATGTTGCTAGTAAAGACCATCTCCCCTGCATTATGCATCATTGTTAATCAGCAAAGTAGAGTTTGCAAAGAAAAGAAGAGAGATTGTGATACCCAATCATACGATAAAATTTAATAATACCCTTGTATTCTTCATTAAACTCATTAGACCTAGATTTAATGGCTGGTATGATCTTTGTATCTCCATAAAATAGGCATGCATACAGAGACATTACCTAAATTACACATAAGCATGTGGCATATCGAATGAATTCTTAAGTTCAGACTCGTTAGACACAGATTTGATGGTTGGCCTGATCTTTATATCTCCTTTAAAAAGCAAACCATTCCAAGAATATTGCAAGGAAATTTATACCAAAAACATGGCATAATCCTTGTATCTCCCTAAATCAGGCATGCATACGTATACAATACCCAGATTACAATAAGTATATGGCATATCATATGAATAACCTCCTAAAATAGGCATGCATGTAGAGACACTATTCAAACTAAAATAATATTGAAACATTAGTGTAAAAGGGGGAGGTGGGGCTTATGGAATACATACATCTTGCAAGCAGCACTCGACACGAAGACGAAGACGAAGACGAAGTTATGATCATGTCCATGGTTCACGGCTCTAGAATCGGCATGAAGCTCCTGCTACACTTGCCTCCCAGAACTTGCCATGAATCTTGGGGAAGAAGATGAAGATAAGAGAAAAGGAGAGACTGTTGTTGATGTTTACACAATATCTGACTTCAAAAGGAACATAGAGCTGCAAATGCATTTTTCTATTAGAGATGCTCCAACTCGATCACATTGGGATATCAGTAATGAATTAATGAATTAATGATACAAACATATGCACACAAATTTAACACATATCATTCATATGGTTAGCTTTGAATTATGCATTACAGAATTAATGATACAAACCTATTGAACACAGATTTCTGAATTATGCATGGAGATCAAACCGTGTGTACTCTGTTAACAAATGCATCATAACCACAGTTATTTGGAAATGTAGTTTATTTGTTCTATGATTATGTGTGGTAAAACAATGATGATATGTGTGGTAAAACAATACTCCCACTTGTTCTATGATACTCTTACATCATATCATCAGACCTTATGAAGTTATTTGGATATGTTGATCATAATTCAAAGCCAAATATATGAAAATCTGCATAATTCATATTGGGCTATCAGTAATGAATTAATGACGAAATGATACAAACCTATTGAACACAGATTTTACACAACACTCAAATGCATTTTTCATACTGAATAGTTCAAAACCAAAGAGATGAAGTTATGCACAGATTTAACACAAACAAATAAACTATTATCAGTAATGAATTAATGATACGAACCTTGCTCTTGGGCTTGTAGAGCCGACATAGCCAATCGAATAGCTTGTTGGGGACATTATCCTAGCCTCATTGGGCTTAATTGTACAGAATGTGAAATTCTCAGCATGTATCGACAGCTTTGTACGTGTAATGAACAGTGCAGAGTTGTCAACATTCGACGATCCAACCAAAAAAAGAAAAAATCATTAATAAATTTTCAAAACACTAATAAATTTTCAAAACACATAATAATTCACATACCATGATCTGACTTATGGACCACTAAGTTAGGAAGTAGGCTCACCAACAAAGAAGCAGTACAGAATTAAACCAAATAATTAAAAATTAACAGGGTTCATATTTAAACCAAAACATTTAAACATAATAATCAACATGGTTCACATTTAAAAATTAAACCAAACATCAATGTACGGAATTAAACCAAACCAAACACCAACAAATTAGTAATAGAGAGAATTGGAATCTCAAGAAATTAAGGAAATAGGCCCACCAACAAAGAAGCAAAAAGTGTACAGTTCATGGAATCAAGGTCAGGATTATTGATACTCCTGGCATCTTTCCTTCTTCTTCAGATCAATGGCGCAATGAGAAAATTCTCAATTCAGTGAAAAAGTTTATCAGCCAGAGTCATCCTAATATTGTCCTTTAATTTGATCGGTTGGACATGCAGAGTAGAGATTATGGGGATGTGCCTCTTTTACAATCGATTACTAACATATTTGGGTCATCTATTTGATTTGATGCCATTATTGTTCTCACTCATGCTGCATTTGCTCCACCTGATGCTCCAAATGGTTCTCCTTTGAATTATGAGATGTTTGTCTCACAAAGTTCTCATGTAGTTCAGCAAGTAATCTGTCAGGCTACTCAAGATTTGTGGCTTATGAATCCAGTTTCCCTCGTAGAGAACTACTCTGCTTGCAGGATCAATGAGCTGGTCAGCGGGTCCTACCAAATAACAAAATTCACTCAAAGTACATTCTCAAGGAACATTAAACAATTATAAAATTTTATCCGGAGAGCTTCCCATCACCCAAAACTTTGAATAGGGCAACCCCCCACTGTGGTCCCGAACAGTAGGAACATTACTCAAATCCTTGGCCAAAGATAACAAAATGCAATGGAAGGATATCAAATTTATTATGTTAAATTTGTGAAAGAACACATCTTACACTTAAATTTTTATTCTTTTTAAACATCTGAATGATCTGCATGCTTCAAAAAAATTTAAACAATAGATTAGAATCATCAGCTCACAACTTTGGAGAGTCACTTCATCCAAAAATTTGAAGATGCATTATTGAATGAAAAAATTGAATGTGTATCATAAAGTCTCAGACGTTTACTTAAATTTTATTAGATAAACAACTGCAAAATGATACATAAGGGACTAAATATGTGATGGGAGAGAAACACTATAAAGGTGTTATGTGCAAGATGCTAATTTAGTTGGTGCATGCATACATGATTACAAATGATGATACAGACATTTCGCTGCTTAGACATATTGCTCATGAATTATAGATTCTTTCCCAACATTGATTTCTTACAATGGATAACATGGTTATATCATTAATACTTCATAAGCATACTGTTAGACATTTTACTTTTTATTCATTACCATAGTCAGCTTTATGGCACGATATGTAGTCTGCTCTGGTAAAAATCCAAACTATTAATAAACTCTAAAAACAACAAAGATTTGGGTTTTTTAACCTCAACTTTATGAATTTGGTTGTCGATTCTCATAACTAAGGCCTGACTATAAACAAATTTTCACTATATGACATCGCCCCAGTTAACCATGGGGTTGCTCTAAAGAGCATGGTAAGCAACATATCTCAAACAACAAATACAATGCCAAGGATATTCACACATGTGCTCCATTGTTTATAATGGTAGTGCTGGATGGTTGAAGGCATAGCTCCATAAGAAAGAAGTTATGATGATAGCATGTATGGACGACAAAAACTCCCCCACGCCATCGAACACCCCCAAATCTATTAAATAATAAAAATAATAATACTTGAAAGGTCTGTTGCTTTAGATGAACTTTTCTAAAAATATTGTACTCATGCTTGAAAGATCTGTTGCTTTGTATTTAGAATATCTTAAGAATGCATTAATTAGAAACATGATAAGCTAAAAGGCCTACTTTGGCAAGAAAGTTTCTGAAACTCAGAAAGTGTGAAACTCAGAAAGTTTATATTTAGTTTTAAAATGAAACCAAGTTGTGCATCCATTCAAAACTAAATACTTCATATCTTGTGAAAATCCAAGTAGATCGAATTTTCCTAAACTCTAGTTTCATGAGCTTTGTAATCTTTAAATCCCAGTTTCAAAAACCCTCTTTTTGGTTCCCAACCCATGCTCAGTTAAAACCATGTTCTACTTCTTTTGAAACAATGACAGAGAAATTGTATGAGCTATGAATTTTACCTCTGAAAAATAAATATACATCCTAATCTGGAAGCAAGAGAATCCCCAGAATTCTAACAAATCGTAGACCTAAACCCAGAATCCCACAACCAATATAGCAACATAAACCCTAGAATCCACATCTCTCAAGTTCAAGTTGAGGATTTACTGGAAATTTACGGTCTACGATCTTTTAACTTATTTTCATGTTTCCCAATTTTTTTACAAATCAATTGAACAGTCAGATTTTTCCAAATGCGGGTGGATTCAATTCTTTGATCTCACCGCCAAATTAGGCAAACCAAAATTTCAGTCATCGTTCTTAGATTCGAAGTATCAAATAACAGCAAAAATTAAGTCAAAACTGCCTTGAAATGGAAAGAAAAACATCAATAATATATGTATATTTATGTGTTGCATGTCGCTAAAGCTTACCTAAATGCACATGGTTATATCTTCCATTTGTACATAAGAATTATGGTGTGACCTGTGAGGACAAAAACAAAAGTCAAAATCCTTTTTAATTAGTCCCCTAGATATCAACTACGCAAAACTTCAAAAATAAAGAATCAAAGTGCCAAAAGATAAAATAAAATAAAAATGCTAACTAATAAACTAATAATGTATTTACACTACGTTACAGTAGTAAAATTAATTTGCAGCTCTAAAAATCATATAAAGGGATTAAATGAATATACCTTGGCTCATGTATATTCGATTGCCCCTAAAACCCCAATTCGAACCAATTTCTGCACCTTCATCTTCGCATACTCTAAGCTAAACAGTGATGAAGATTTCAGTGCCTTCCATCTCGTTGGTTTCATTTGCTGCCGAAAATCAGAATAAAGATTCAATTTTTAACATAAATTCATACAAAGATTCTTTTTTTAACACCAATACATAAATTCATACAAAGAAATTTATGTATGATACAAATTTTTTAACACCAATACAAAGAAATTTATGTATGATACAAATTTTTTTAACACCAATACAAAGAAATTTATGTATGAATAAAGATACAAATTTTTTTCTTTTTTTCATTGAATTTCCTTTTTAACAAAGATTCAAAAAATGTATGTATGATACAAATTTAAAAATTGAATCAAACTGAACAATTATTTTTCATTTATGTATAAAGATTCAATTTGTATCATTCAAAAATTTTTAACATCACATATCACATAAATTCAATTTTTTTTCTTGAATTTCATACACAAACCATATCATTCAATTTTGGGCAAGATCAAAGAGATAATACCTGAAAAATCAACGTAGGAGCAGCCCTCAAAGAATTTCACATGCAGATCTGAGCAACAATCCAAAAAATTTCTGGGGGGATTGCGGTAGGGTTTGAGCGATGTTGCCGAGTGAGAGGTGAGAGAGAGGGGGTAGGGCTTGAACAGCGGGAGATGTTTGAGAGTCTGGATGATGCCTCTGGGGGGATGGCGGTAGGGTTTGAGCAGCGGTAGGGTTTGAGCGGCGGCAGGGTTTGAGAGCAATGGATGACGCCTCTTGGGGGGATGGCGGTAGGGTTTGAGCGGGATGACGCCTCTGTGGGGGGAAGACCCTTGTTGAGAGAGAGAGAGAGAGAGAGCGAAGAACGGTCTTGCTGCGAGAGAGAGAGAGAGATAGAGGGAGTGGGTCGGGATCAGAGAAGGGGGAGGCAGGGGGTTGGGTGAGGGCTGTTCAATTTTTCATTCCCCCCCCAAATTTTTCAGTCCCCCCAAAATATGTTTCTACCTCCCAAATTTAATCCCCTCCAAAATTTTGTTTCAAACTTAAAATTTCAAACCTCATATCAAATAGTTTCCCCCCAAAGTTATCTTCTTCCAATTTCAATTTCTCTTATCTCAACCAATTTCTCAACTCTTATCTTAACCAATTTCTCAACTCTTATCTTATCCAATTTCTCATCTCTTATCCAAAAACTCTTATCCAAAAACCCATGATAACATCCATGTTTATAATATAGATATATATATATATATATATATATATATATATATATATATATATATATATATATATATATATATATATATATAAGAATTAGCTGTTACAAAGTGATGAATACCAAGAGTCTCCACATTGATGGTGGATACCAAGGGTCTTTAGTGCCCATTCATAACACTTCCTCTTATCCCTCCATCTTTGTAAACTCGTTGTATGAATACTCCAGGATTCATAATGCTTATGAGTATGACAATGGGTGGATACTTCTAGATCCTAAGTTAGAGAGGATATCTCTCTTTTAACTTCCCATGTTCTATAGATATCACTAGAGGTTGATACTTCTTGATCCATAGCTAATTAGGTTTCCTCGTTAAAACCTTTGGCTATGGAAAACTCAGTGGGAAAAACCATAGCTAAGGAAAAAGAGTACAACTCTACATTTAACACCCCCTGATCTGTACAAACTTCAGGCTTGCAGATCTCCTAGGCATTTATATATCAATCTTATCTACAACATTCTGAGAAAAAACTACAAGCATCACTCATCTATACACGCGTCACTCATATATGGTAGCTACTGAATCCAATGGAGCTCCTCTGAAGAGGTGTGCTCTGTCTCATCGTCTTTGATGTAGCCTTCTCCAGGATGAGCTAGGAAAGTGGCACAGTCTGCAAACTCGATAGATAGATCCAGGTCTTTAGTCTCTGACCCAATTGTTACTGTGTCTGCAAGGTACTTCAGTGTGTAGCTATGCATTCTCTCGATTTGCTTCTTGGATGATAAGCTTCTCGGAATGGTAGGATGATGTTGCCTTAATCACATGCTTTACAGATTTCCAAGAGGTGGCATGTCCTTCTTGGTGTTTATCGAGATGATTTATTACCTGCATCTTCAAATAAATTTAACATGGAGGATGATCCTTTATAATATTGACCCTTGGAGGTAGCGTAGAAAATGCATAGCTCCGGTCTAGTGGCGCGCTGCAGGCGTTGCACTGTATCTGGCTAACATATTTAATGCCAACACTAAATAGAGATGTGTGCAGTTGGCCAGAAAAAGAAGTGTACCAAAGACACTCAAGTAAGGTACTTCAGGACCTATGATATCATTTCCCTCCTCCAGCGAATAGAAAGGGTCTTTAGTTGTATCCATACAACTAGTAGGTGTATTTGGTGGGATATAATTGTCCATGTTTCTTCATCAACTTTGGGTTTATGAAGTTAAATGTAAAATGATTTTCATCTTCTAGATCATATTTTCATCTTCATGATGATGTTTTCATCTATAAGATGATTGTTTCATTTACTACATGTTATCATCTACTGAATGATATTTTCATCTTATTGATGAGAGTTTTCATCTACTAGATATTATCATCTACTGGATAATATTTTCATCTTATAGATGCGAGTTTTCATCTAATAGATGATAGTTACATCTTCTAGATTATATTATCAACTGCTGGATGAGATATTTCTTCTTCTGGATGAGATTTTCATCTTCTGGATGAGTGTTTCATCTTCTGGATGATGTGATCATCTTCTAGATGATAAGTTTGTAAGCTAAGATTTTTGCCTAGGTCTGTCATATCATATTTGATAGTTATGCTTAAATAGATAGTATGGATTTCTCTTTAGGAGATCCGATGAGATTTGACTCATTTGAAGATATAATCTCAAATCAATTTATTCGCTCTTTTAAAGATGCAAGGACAACCTTTAATTAGAGTCCTTATTTGGACAAGGAACTTTCTTGGTTGTATTTTATATATTTCATAGAATAGACGTCATAAAGTCTATTTAGGCAAGTAAGAAAATTAGGAATAAATCCATAAGGTTATGCTGTCACAACATCCATAGCAGCAAAAACGAAATTTTCCTTTGCCTATCATAGGAATTTCCCAAACATAACCAGTGAGCCTGATGCATCAATTTTATTTTGTAAGTGAGTCAAGCTCATCTTACTTGCTTCCTGGTTTCAACGAATGAACCTCTAATCTATATCATGTCGCTTTTAGCGTACGCCTTTATTTATTTTATTTGTATTTATACAATACTCATTATGCCCATAGGTTTGATATCTTTTGATATCATGACTTCAGGCCCAAACACTTCACATTTCATTAGTGAGTCAAGCTCAACTTATTATTGCATTGTTCCACATCATTGGTCAATCTCTATGTTTGCTTCAGGAAACGGAGTGTGAAACGATATTTATAATTATCATTTAAACGGCAAAATGAAATGTGAGTAATTATCGACAAGTGTGTGTTTTATCCAAACACCTCCCTGTACGTACATTATTCAATAATATTTCAATTGATTCCAGATTCATCTCTTTTAGAGGTTCTAGAAAGGGAGAGGATATAGAGATAGCTCACTTTCCTGTGGTGGTATTGTTTAAATGTCTACATGAGTTTTTCTCTATTTAGGGCCTCGTGGTATGTCCTCTCAGTTATTTAGGACATCCACTTCTGCTACAGGTAGATTGCACCCATTATTTTTGGTATGTCAATTCTAGTTGAATTTTTAGCAGCAAGGATGTGTGATTTTGACAATATTCGGATTGTCAATAAATTTGTCCGAAAATTGTTTAACAGTTTCATAAGTATGGATCTTCAGGATCCCATCACGATTTAGATATTTGAAAAGGTCAACTGAGCTTGACCTAATACTGGAAAATTAAAGAGTTCTAAATGTGAAGGATCTTCAGGATCTAATCTTCACAATCGATTCTTTATATGATGACCCATCAAGGCACAATCTATGAGATGTACTCTAAATGCTTTCCCTTTTTGGAGTGCTCGGAATCTTTTATCTAGGATAATTACCTCCGATAAATAGTTCTAAGACGATGTTCTGATGGTTTAAAAAGGTGTTATATGGATGTGAACACATCATGGCACAATTTTTAAGATGTGCATTAAACGTTTTCCTCGTCAGGGGTTCTCAAAAACTATTTATATGTGGTGATCAAGCTCAGATAAGAAGGCTCTAAAGAAGCGTTTTGATGGTCTGTAGTGTAACTGCATGTCCACATACAGTCACCAGCAACTGGATATCGGATGAGAGGCACGAAGGTAAATGAAGGACATTTTCTGCAAGAATTGTCCTGTGTGAAGCATATGTATTTTTAATCAACTGGTTTGATAGATAGCGGGCTGAAGCCCTTTTTTCAGGGATTTTTAGCTCCTGTGCGAGGAGGCGAGTAATCCGTATAAATTATTTTAATGATTAATTCATATAACCCATTTTGGGTGGGAACATAGACTTCAGGGTGTTCAACTTTATTCCAGTTGCAAATTATGGTTAATTTCCCAGTATTATCCAATGTTCCCTCTATTTAATAATATGTCTTATATGCTTTGAAAAAGATGGACTGGGGTTGGATAATAGATTTGATTATGACCATTTTTAGAGGATAAATGGATCCGTACACTAAGTTACCTCATCAGCCCTATGTAGGGAGTGGATAAGTCCACTTTTATCCCTCAAATACTCTAAGAGACCTAGTGGTATTATAAATTTAACGAATATAGGAAATATATCATCTTAAATTCTATTAGAGAAAGTTTTGACAGTCAATGTCCACGCGTAGTAGAGATGAGCTCGTAATCATGTTTCCCGTTAAATGGGACAATGATAACACACCCTTCTGAAGAAACTTTGTATTCTTCAAAATTATATTATGGGTTAATGATGTCTTGCATCATCAATCTATGGTGACATATTATATCGTTCCAAAAGTAAAACTTGGATGATTCTATACACTTCAGGTGTTCCATTTACCTCCTCTTTTGGAATTTATGTAGGACTTCTTAAGATCCATTTGAATGCTCAAGGATGGTCTTCAAGGCCACTTTATTTTTGAGTCATTCATTAGGGATTTTTTTTGATGAATATCCATTAAAACTTGGTAAATTTCTTTTTCAGAGATTACTGGGCATCCTCATATAGCGTATTCAGGTTTGCAAAGCCTGAATCTTATGTCAGACGTCCTAACAAAGTTTTCTATTGGACTATTATTAGGATTAAATGCATACGACAACAACTATGTTGGAAAAATACTCCTTAAGAATTATGTTATGGCGACAGATGAAATTTGTTTTCAAAAGTTTATTATTTCTTCGGTAATAGATAAGTATACAATAGCTAGATCTACTTTCGTCTTTAGACTAGCTTTGTATATATTATCTATGACATAAATTAATGACCTTTCGTATTGCAATAGCAGTATGGGTCTTTTCTAGAACTTCTGGGTCTAGACTAGGTTTGCATTGCTTATTCCATGTCGAGGTATATCGTATCTTTGTAGAAACTAAAGATCTAGATTAATCATTAAGCAAGACCATGCAAATAATAATCTAGATATATAACATGCGGAATCCTAAATCATTGCATACTCGGATAGTTTCCCCCCAAAGTTATCTTCTTCCAATTTCAATTTCTCTTATCTCAACCAATTTCTCAACTCTTATCTTAACCAATTTCTCAACTCTTATCTTATCCAATTTCTCATCTCTTATCCAAAAACTCTTATCCAAAAACCCATGATAACATCCCTGTTTATAATATAGATATATATATATATATCTATTATACATTTGACAACGATTTTTGAATTCTAGGGCTGACTAGGACAAGATAAAGAGTGGCTGAGATTTGATCTTGGTAAATCAATGGTTGAGAATGGATTTTGTGAAAAAATTTGGGTGGAAAGTGCATTGGGAACATAAACTTTGAAATTAGAAGTGTCTTATAAAAGAGTGTGGAAATTAAATTTGGGGGACAAAGTGCATTGGGAAAGATTGTGTAGATTAAATTTGGTGTGAAAAGTGCCTTGGAAACTTAAACTTTGAAATTAAAAGTGCTTTGGAAAAGATTGTGGAGAATTATGGTCCATTGAATTAAATAAAATAAAAAATTTAGCGGAACAACAAATTAGCGTAAAAAAACCCTGCTATTTGTTGTTCTGGCGCCCGCGCCCAAGACGCCATGCTAATTTTTTTTACGCTAATTTGTTGTCCTGTGCCGAAGGCGCGGACGCCAAATTTGTTATTCGACGTCGAATTTGTTATTCCGCGCCAAATGCGCCTGCGTCGAATTTGTTGTTCCGCATCGAAAGTGTCCGTGCCGCTAAATATCTTTACGCTAATTTATTGTTCTGTTAAATTTTGGCTGTGAAAATAATTTTCGGAGAACAAAGATTTCGCAGTGGAAATAACAGAAGGTGACCCGCTAAATTTTTTTACGCTAATTTGTTGTTCCACGCCGAATACGCGGGCACCAAATTTGTTGTTCGACGTCGAATTTGTTGTTCAGCGTCGAAGGCGCATGCGCCGAATTTGTTGTTCCGCGCCGAAGGTGCCCATGCCGCTAAATATTTTTACGCTAATTTATTGTTCTGTTAAATTTTGGATGTGGACATAATTTTCAGAGAACAAAGATTTCGCGGGGGAATGTATATACATATATATACATATATACATATATATACATACATCTATTATACATTTGACAGAGTTTTTTGAATCCTAGGGCTGACTAGGACAAGATAAAAGACGGCTGAGATTTGATCTGGATAAATCAACGGTTGATATGGATTGTAAAACCTTTTGGGTTAAGATAGGGTCAGTTGTAGAGTGGAATCATTGCAAAAAAATTGAACCGCGCCCACAAAGTGACTCACAAAATCACAAAGGATGCATCATTAACGCTAAAAGCCAAATCCCCAAAAAAAGGAAAGTGAATCACGTGCATAAAGTGAATCATGGGTTTAATATTAATATGAATCAAAGTTCACAGAACGCCAAATCTTAAAAAAAACACAGAACGCCAAATCTAAAAAAACACAGAACGCGTTACTTCGCCTCACCAACGCCTCGGCTTACCCACAAGACGCCTCGCCTCCCCAACGCCTCGACTTTCCCACACGCCGCCTCACCATCTACACGAAAAAACATAAATTGGATCTACTTCTTCTCCCCATCAATTTCGCCATCATCCGTAGCATCCACCAGCCTCAAGAGCATCCCATCAATTTCTTCATCTGTTTCATCCGCCAGCCTCAAGAGCAGGTAACCTCCGCCATCCTTTGGGTTAAGGTTTGGTCTTACTATGCTTCCATTTGATCCCCAAGCAATTTCTCCGTCGCAGTTATCTCCAAGCAATTTCTCCATTGGAGCAATTTCTCAGACATCCTCATCTCCAAGCAATTTAGTTTCCCGCAAAAGGTACACCTTTTTTTGCTGTTGGTCATACTGTGTTTTTATCAATGATTCCACTCTTCAACTGACCCTATCTTAACCCAAAAGGTAGATCGGTTGATTGGAGATTAGATTTGACTATTATGACTATATATGACTGTGCATGCTTCTAGATTTTTGTGCGAGGATCATTGATAAAACACATTCATATAGTTACAAATCTCATTGCTTTTGAGCAGCCCATCCGTTGGTCTTACTGTGTTTTATCAATGATTCCACTCTTCATGACAGGGTTAAAATTGAACCCAAAAGGTGGAATCAGAGCAAGGTTTGCAATTTAGGGTCGGTTGCCTTTTTGTTGTTGGTCTTAATGCATTGTTTGGCAGAACATTAGGTTACAATATTGTTTGGTCTTTCAATTTTTGAATGCAAACATATGTGCGTTCTGTGCACTTTTGCTTTGCTTTGAATGCAAACACATGCGAACACTTTCATGATTAATAAACCCATCACTTATTAAACCCATCATAAACTTTATGTCTCATGTTTTTATGTCTTATGTGTCTTAGAAAATCACAGGAGTGATCCAGGACATAAAAGTTAATTGCCTCACTTTCTGATGTGTTAAACATGTGTTACTAAACTATTTGCTTGAAACTGATATGCATATCTTTCATTAGAAGCTTGAACAGATATTGTTTGTCGTTTATCATATGAGCTTTGGAAACACTTATTTAAATGCTCTTCATTGTTCTTAATCGTGAACTGTTCTTTTCTATTTTTGAAACTCGAGGTTTGTATCAAGGTTAGAAAATTTGCATTTTAGTCTAAATTTCAGCTTTCTGTGCAAGTGTAAGGTGTTATCTTTGTATATCATCCCTGATCTATCTATTTTCCAATTTGATTGCAGTTCGTTGGAGAAACGGAATGAGAAGCATATGTATCTTCTCATAGGCATGGTGCGGCACTTGGGAAACTCCCTCGAGATGGGTCATTACAGTGCATTTGAAAGACGAGACAATGGCGAGGGCGTTAACGTCTGGTTTATGGCTAATGATGATCGGGTGGAGGAAGTTCAGTTGGCCGATGTCCTTAAGCTGGATCCCTACATTCTATTTTATGAAAGAGTTGATAACAGCAATGATATACACAGAAATCCTGTAGAACTTTGTTAGCAAAGTGGAATCATTGGGTTGAGCTGATAGCAGCCTACCAGTTTTATCTTTCAATTGAGTTCAAGTTCATTACGTTACAAGTTCATATGTTGAGGATTTGCTTCATGAATGATACATAAGAATGAATTTGCAGCTTTGATGACTCGCTGAATAGCATGTTACAAGTTACAAGTTACAAGTTACTCAAAGCATCTTACTTATGCAAATATATTACATGATAAAGTAGCATACCATTAAATAGGCTTCTCACTGTTTGCAATATGACATCCACTTCAGCCATATTTTTCCGACTATGTCCAATGTCATCAGAAATTTCCTTTCCGAATTCAACATTTATAAATGAATATGGGCCATACATGCGACCTGGAAGATACTGCTTTTCATGTTTCTTTTGAAGAACATTTGGCGCATCTGCGATCTGATTGTCATAGAAATTGGAATTGGGAAACATACTTATCGAAGGATGCATTCGATATTGAATATTTAGAAGGTGTTTCTTATGACCCAATGAACTCAGCCTTTTAAAAAGAATTCTGCCAAACAATGCATTCTCTGAAAGCTGAGAGATAAATAGGTCTTATAAATGAATAAGGGAAAGAAGATCGGATGTTAGCAAACCTTGCTCTGAACCATTGCCAGCAATTGGCATTCATCTCCAATAAGAACAGCATGTCGTAAACCAGGGAGCATTAGAGGAATTAGTGACTCGCACTCTTTCAACTATGTAGCTTCATCTATTAAAAGGAACTCAAATGGTTTCATCTTCTGCACTGAACACAACTTAGAAGAGCTAGAAGCAGTACAGAAATCTAGGGAAGCGTTTTGCAGACAAAAATCTTGGATCAAATATTTGGAAGTAGTACTTAGAAGTTTTAATGTCTGTTATAAACCTAAGTCAGTTTACAGATCACAGGTGTATTTTTGACATTGACCTCAATTGAACTTCTAAATGCTTTTTGTCAGATAATTGGATACACACTATATTGGACATGTTCAATGATATATGTCTAATGTGAAGAAAGGGCAACATTGCCCAAATTGTGCTCAGTTGTTAGTTCAATTTTTTTATTGATGCATTCTATGTTACAAAATATTATATGAAAATTGTTAATAATACACAATATAGAATATATAAGGTACTTCATCAAGAAAAATGGACTCCATTTTTACAGGAAGAAAGATCCATTCATTATCACATCAAATTCCCACGTGGCTATTGCATTGGGTGCGAGAAGAAAGATTAAACATGGACTCATGGACTGTATCGGATCGGCTTGGGTGGCTATTGCATTGGGTGTAGTGTTGGCTATGATCATGCTAGCTGTTTGGATCCATCAGGTCCATCGAACGGGCCACACATATGTTGCGTCGCTAACGAATGTTCGGATCTGATATCGGTTGGGTTGTGAACATGTGTTGTTCCGTGTCGAAGGCACATGCATCGATTTTATTGTTCCACACCGAAGGCGTCCGTGTCGCTACATATTTTTATGCTAATTTGTTGTTCCGCACAATTTTGGCTGTAGAAATAATTTTTGGGGGAACAAAGATTTTGCGGAGAAAAATCTTAAATGAACCGTGCCCGCGGGCACGGGTCATGACTAGTATATATATATATATATATATATATATATATATATATATATATATATATATATATATATATATATATATATAAGAATTAGCTGTTACAAAGTGATGAATACCAAGAGTCTCCACATTGATGGTGGATACCAAGGGTCTTTAGTGCCCATTCATAACACTTCCTCTTATCCCTCCATCTTTGTAAACTCGTTGTATGAATACTCCAGGATTCATAATGCTTATGAGTATGACAATGGGTGGATACTTCTAGATCCTAAGTTAGAGAGGATATCTCTCTTTTAACTTCCCATGTTCTATAGATATCACTAGAGGTTGATACTTCTTGATCCATAGCTAATTAGGTTTCCTCGTTAAAACCTTTGGCTATGGAAAACTCAGTGGGAAAAACCATAGCTAAGGAAAAAGAGTACAACTCTACATTTAACACCCCCTGATCTGTACAAACTTCAGGCTTGCAGATCTCCTAGGCATTTATATATCAATCTTATCTACAACATTCTGAGAAAAAACTACAAGCATCACTCATCTATACACGCGTCACTCATATATGGTAGCTACTGAATCCAATGGAGCTCCTCTGAAGAGGTGTGCTCTGTCTCATCGTCTTTGATGTAGCCTTCTCCAAGATGAGCTAGGAAAGTGGCACAGTCTGCAAACTCGATAGATAGATCCAGGTCTTTAGTCTCTGACCCAATTGTTACTGTGTCTGCAAGGTACTTCAGTGTGTAGCTATGCATTCTCTCGATTTGCTTCTTGGATGATAAGCTTCTCGGAATGGTAGGATGATGTTGCCTTAATCACATGCTTTACAGATTTCCAAGAGGTGGCATGTCCTTCTTGGTGTTTATCGAGATGATTTATTACCTGCATCTTCAAATAAATTTAACATGGAGGATGATCCTTTATAATATTGACCCTTGGAGGTAGCGTAGAAAATGCATAGCTCCGGTCTAGTGGCGCGCTGCAGGCGTTGCACTGTATCTGGCTAACATATTTAATGCCAACACTAAATAGAGATGTGTGCAGTTGGCCAGAAAAAGAAGTGTACCAAAGACACTCAAGTAAGGTACTTCAGGACCTATGATATCATTTCCCTCCTCCAGCGAATAGAAAGGGTCTTTAGTTGTATCCATACAACTAGTAGGTGTATTTGGTGGGATACAATTGTCCATGTTTCTTCATCAACTTTGGGTTTATGAAGTTAAATGTAAAATGATTTTCATCTTCTAGATCATATTTTCATCTTCATGATGATGTTTTCATCTATAAGATGATTGTTTCATTTACTACATGTTATCATCTACTGAATGATATTTTCATCTTATTGATGAGAGTTTTCATCTACTAGATATTATCATCTACTGGATAATATTTTCATCTTATAGATGCGAGTTTTCATCTAATAGATGATAGTTACATCTTCTAGATTATATTATCAACTGCTGGATGAGATATTTCTTCTTCTGGATGAGATTTTCATCTTCTGGATGAGTGTTTCATCTTCTGGATGATGTGATCATCTTCTAGATGATAAGTTTGTAAGCTAAGATTTTTGCCTAGGTCTGTCATATCATATTTGATAGTTATGCTTAAATAGATAGTATGGATTTCTCTTTAGGAGATCCGATGAGATTTGACTCATTTGAAGATATAATCTCAAATCAATTTATTCGCTCTTTTAAAGATGCAAGGACAACCTTTAGTTAGAGTCCTTATTTGGACAAGGAACTTTCTTGGTTGTATTTTATATATTTCATAGAATAGACGTCATAAAGTCTATTTAGGCAAGTAAGAAAATTAGGAATAAATCCATAAGGTTATGCTGTCACAACATCCATAGCAGCAAAAACGAAATTTTCCTTTGCCTATCATAGGAATTTCCCAAACATAACCAGTGAGCCTGATGCATCAATTTTATTTTGTAAGTGAGTCAAGCTCATCTTACTTGCTTCCTGGTTTCAACGAATGAACCTCTAATCTATATCATGTCGCTTTTAGCGTACGCCTTTATTTATTTTATTTGTATTTATACAATACTCATTATGCCCATAGGTTTGATATCTTTTGATATCATGACTTCAGGCCCAAACACTTCACATTTCATTAGTGAGTCAAGCTCAACTTATTATTGCATTGTTCCACATCATTGGTCAATCTCTATGTTTGCTTCAGGAAACGGAGTGTGAAACGATATTTATAATTATCATTTAAACGGCAAAATGAAATGTGAGTAATTATCGACAAGTGTGTGTTTTATCCAAACACCTCCCTGTACGTACATTATTCAATAATATTTCAATTGATTCCAGATTCATCTCTTTTAGAGGTTCTAGAAAGGGAGAGGATATAGAGATAGCTCACTTTCCTGTGGTGGTATTGTTTAAATGTCTACATGAGTTTTTCTCTATTTAGGGCCTCGTGGTATGTCCTCTCAGTTATTTAGGACATCCACTTCTGCTACAGGTGGATTGCACCCATTATTTTTGGTATGTCAATTCTAGTTGAATTTTTAGCAGCAAGGATGTGTGATTTTGACAATATTCGGATTGTCAATAAATTTGTCCGAAAATTGTTTAACAGTTTCATAAGTATGGATCTTCAGGATCCCATCACGATTTAGATATTTGAAAAGGTCAACTGAGCTTGACCTAATACTGGAAAATTAAAGAGTTCTAAATGTGAAGGATCTTCAGGATCTAATCTTCACAATCGATTCTTTATATGATGACCCATCAAGGCACAATCTATGAGATGTACTCTAAATGCTTTCCCTTTTTGGAGTGCTCGGAATCTTTTATCTAGGATAATTACCTCCGATAAATAGTTCTAAGACGATGTTCTGATGGTTTAAAAAGGTGTTATATGGATGTGAACACATCATGGCACAATTTTTAAGATGTGCATTAAACGTTTTCCTCGTCAGGGGTTCTCAAAAACTATTTATATGTGGTGATCAAGCTCAGATAAGAAGGCTCTAAAGAAGCGTTTTGATGGTCTGTAGTGTAACTGCATGTCCACATACAGTCACCAGCAACTGGATATCGGATGAGAGGCACGAAGGTAAATGAAGGACATTTTCTGCAAGAATTGTCCTGTGTGAAGCATATGTATTTTTAATCAACTGGTTTGATAGATAGCGGGCTGAAGCCCTTTTTTCAGGGATTTTTAGCTCCTGTGCGAGGAGGCGAGTAATCCGTATAAATTATTTTAATGATTAATTCATATAACCCATTTTGGGTGGGAACATAGACTTCAGGGTGTTCAACTTTATTCCAGTTGCAAATTATGGTTAATTTCCCAGTATTATCCAATGTTCCCTCTATTTAATAATATGTCTTATATGCTTTGAAAAAGATGGACTGGGGTTGGATAATAGATTTGATTATGACCATTTTTAGAGGATAAATGGATCCGTACACTAAGTTACCTCATCAGCCCTATGTAGGGAGTGGATAAGTCCACTTTTATCCCTCAAATACTCTAAGAGACCTAGTGGTATTATAAATTTAACGAATATAGGAAATATATCATCTTAAATTCTATTAGAGAAAGTTTTGACAGTCAATGTCCACGCGTAGTAGAGATGAGCTCGTAATCATGTTTCCCGTTAAATGGGACAATGATAACACACCCTTCTGAAGAAACTTTGTATTCTTCAAAATTATATTATGGGTTAATGATGTCTTGCATCATCAATCTATGGTGACATATTATATCGTTCCAAAAGTAAAACTTGGATGATTCTATACACTTCAGGTGTTCCATTTACCTCCTCTTTTGGAATTTATGTAGGACTTCTTAAGATCCATTTGAATGCTCAAGGATGGTCTTCAAGGCCACTTTATTTTTGAGTCATTCATTAGGGATTTTTTTTGATGAATATCCATTAAAACTTGGTAAATTTCTTTTTCAGAGATTACTGGGCATCCTCATATAGCGTATTCAGGTTTGCAAAGCCTGAATCTTATGTCAGACGTCCTAACAAAGTTTTCTATTGGACTATTATTAGGATTAAATGCATACGACAACAACTATGTTGGAAAAATACTCCTTAAGAATTATGTTATGGCGACAGATGAAATTTGTTTTCAAAAGTTTATTATTTCTTCGGTAATAGATAAGTATACAATAGCTAGATCTACTTTCGTCTTTAGACTAGCTTTGTATATATTATCTATGACATAAATTAATGACCTTTCGTATTGCAATAGCAGTATGGGTCTTTTCTAGAACTTCTGGGTCTAGACTAGGTTTGCATTGCTTATTCCATGTCGAGGTATATCGTATCTTTGTAGAAACTAAAGATCTAGATTAATCATTAAGCAAGACCATGCAAATAATAATCTAGATATATAACATGCGGAATCCTAAATCATTGCATACTCGGACTTAGCGGAAGCGTACCTGAGTCCATCGCTATAATAATCTGAAAGATCCTGACGATACCGCAATGGACGATCTTCCAGAATAGCACGAATCAACCGTTTGGAGAATCCCTTTAGCTTTCTCCCGGTTTCTCTCCTAGCGACGGGACGTAGAAAAGACGGCTCAACTTTGTTCGTGTATTCCGGGGACCATGACCGCTAATATTTATAGGCTAGCCTCCATAGCCCTAGGGTTTCCAACTCGGCCCATCAACGAGTTGAAGCCCAATAGTCTCTACACATAAAGGCCCCACAACCTGTTTAACTCATTTAGCCCATTTAATTAATTAAAACCAGATCACTAATATATTGGGCTTAATATGACAGCGTAGCACTTATATAATTATTTACCGCATATTAGCCCAACGTTGGATTAAGATCCAACTTGTTGGATAAGTTCCAACAATCTCCCACTTGGGCTATATGCTAAACTTTATAATTATATTTCATAGTGCATACAACCAAATAAGATCTTAACTTGCTGTCATTTCTTTAATGAGTTAAGAACAATCCGGTCCATCAATTATATTAGCAAGGGATCAAAGAGATCTTCGCCGCAGCAATTGCAGCTCGACCCATCAGTGGTCACCGTGCTAATACAAAAGAATGACATGGATTATGAAGTGGATGTGTAGCATGGAAATTACATGTAATGTGATCTAACATGTCTATTTCCAACTGATCCTCCTTAACCTTAGTGAGATCATAAACAAAACAAAATCGGAGTAAAGCCGAACTGAAACCAAAAACTTTATTTCTGATCAGAAAATAACCTCAAGCTTAAGCTGGAGACTTAATTTTGTCTATCATATGAGCACCCAAAAGAACAAACTCCCACAAAACTGAATGTTCTTAATGAATTGACATCCATATGAGTAGCTAGCTCATAAAACCTTTTGGATGACATTTCCTTACTATAACGGATCCGTAATTACATGGTTTGTTCCGATGTGCTCATTAGACAATTATACACTCATATTAATCAACAATCTAGGAACTTGATCTCTGAATATCTAAACTTTGTCGAGTTCCTGTTGTTGCTGGAATATAAAACTGCAGACTTCATTGTCACTAAATAAACTGTGTGGTGTTTCAACATCATCCCTAATTTGCAGCATAGTGACAAAATATGCATATATATTTCATGATTTGGATGTCACATAATGTGATAAGAAATCTAAAGCCATGTCAGAAGAGCCCATATAAAGGGACCATTTAGATCTCTTCTAGTAGATGGCGCCTAACATAGATTTTCATACATTCTTTGCATCCAATAAATGATCAGCGTCAGTATACCAAAATGATCTCAAACCTTTTTCACTACTGATCCTTGAACATGTAACCCTTTTGTTCTCCATAAATACCGTATGAAACATTTGGCTGCTGTCAAATGGTCAACTCCTGAACTTAACAATCTGTCCAACACATCTGTAATATATGCAATAACCAAATGCATATAAAACTGAGCATACTTTAGACTCCCTATTGGTGAGATATAGGAAATCTTCTGAAGATTATTCTCAGGGCAATAATTGAGACTAAACTTGTCTCCCACAGAACTTAGCATTCATTACCACATAGATATTATATAAATTACATGCTCCCACAGAACTCAGATAACATCATTAAATATCATCTCAAAACCAAACGAGGTGATCACTTAATGAAATTTAATGTATCAGTAACGATATTGAAATGCTCTACTAATGCCATTATAAACCTTATAGAGTCTTTCATGAAAACTGAATAAAAGTCTCTTTTCAATTAATGCATTCTTTTCCGTATAAAGTCTTTGAGTGATACGCTTTAAATCTTTTCTTAATACCCTTTTGAATTCCTATTGATTATAAAAAACTATTTACAATCAATAGGTTTCAAACCTTATGGCAATGAGAAAAAGATTTTAAGTATCATTTAAAGACTTTCTTAATTAATGCATTAATCCATTTTAGAGATATAAAACCATTTAAGACTTGATGTAAGTCAAACTTCCATCATCCTAATGTCAACAATAAACTTGTCATCTCTTTAATGGATTTTCCTGAATGGTAATTAGTTACTTGAGGTGCTAGAGTTTGTCCTTATGAACAATTTCCCGAATGGGAGAAAATGCAACATTATCTTGAATTTATTGTGTCTTGAACAATGTCAGGAATACTATCCTGAACAATGCCAACAACACCTGTGAGGATATAATCCTCTTCAAGAATAATGTCACTAACTAAATTTCCCCCCTCAAACTCAGCATCCTCAAATAGTTGTGCATTTCCTAATTCGTAAACTAACTTAATAGTGGGATTATGTAAAATCGTACAAAATAATATAAACTTAAAAACTATTCAACAAAATTAGAAAATCATTAGCATTATGTCCTATTCCTTTATTAGGCTTATAAAGCCTTACTTTAGTTGGGCATATCCAGACATGCAATTGATTCATTTGTTGAAACTTTATTAAGGATATAAGCTGCAATCAAAATATAACTGAATTCTAAACTGTTAATTCTTTCATTACAACACATGTACGTAAACTGCAGGAATTCTATAAATGAAGCAACATTTCCAAATAAATGAAGATTATAATGATCTTTTAAAGAACCAGAATAAACTGATTTTGAATCATGAGACGACCAAATTTTCCATTCAAAATTGAACACTTATAACCAAATTTGTTCAAAATAGAAATGGAAATCCAAATTCCGTTAAAAACGGTACATAATAGTCTCATAAAATTCAAATACAATCTAGCTTTTAAAAGAAATAATCTAAATTTAATTTGCTTCTACTTGAACCATCTTGCCATTGCCCATATCGATGTGTCTTTCAACATCATTCGGCTCTTGGCATCTTAGGCAATCCTGCATAGACCCAATGATGTGAATGGTTACACCAAAAACTTTCCATCACGTGTCTATAAGTACCAAAGGGTGCATGAAAAGAAATTAACTTAGAATCAAACCGAATTAAAGAAACATACCCTTTTTAGCACGCCAAGCGTGATAATTTGAGCAATTCTTCTTTACATGCCATTCAGTTCTACAAAAGAAACAACCATGACCTTCTGAACTTTTCAGTTCCCTTCGTTGTTTCTTTTGAGAAGCTGTATCTACAGCTTCAGTATCCTTCTTCCTTTTGTTGAAGGTGGATGTCAGGAGAGGGCTTTCTGTCATTTCTTGCTCAAGCCTTTCATCTTCCTTTACACAGTTTGAGATGAACTCATCCAGAGACCAAGTCTCATCCTTCAGATTGTAGCTCATCTTAAACTGGTCAAACTGAGATGGAAGAGATATCAAAACAAAATGCACTAGCAGAGCCTCAGAGAGGTCTTGCTCAAGTGCTTTCAACCTTGAAGCAATATTAGACATCTTCATTATATGCTCCCTGATGTTTCCTTTACCTTCATATTTCATTGAAGATAGGTTTGTCAAGAGTGTACTAATCTCACCCTTTTCATTCTTGACAAACTTCTTTTCAAGCTCAATAAGGAACCATTTAGCTGTGGAAATTTTCTCTGAAATAGAGCCCCTGAGATATTCTGGAATGGCCTTCCTCACTAGCATTAGGCACATGCGATTTGATCTCTTCCACTCTTTCATCTCCCTCTTTTCATCAGAGGTACTCTCATCAGTGAGTGGTGGGGGACAATGAGTCCTTAATGCCAGATCAAGATCCATGACTCCGAGGATTATCAAAAGATTCTCCTTCCATGCCTTGAAGTTAGTGCCATTAAGGACTGGAATTGATTTTAGGTTGGCAGAAAAATTTTCAGGAATACTAGCTGAAAAAGAGAACAATAAAACAATTTTAACATGTTCATATGAGTATTAAACATAACAACACCAAATTCAAATTAATGCTATTTTCCAATCTCAAGACATCCCCCACTAGTCCAATATTTATCTTTGGATAATCTATTGACTAGTCACTGATATCTTGTTGTAGCAATCAGACAATGACAATAATAACATGCCAAAAATAAAACTTCCTTTGGGCCGAATTAAATTTGCATGCATTGAACTCACTAATCATCACCTTGTCTATTGCCACAGGTGCGCATGAAATGGTAGAGAACGGTAATCTTCCTTTGGGCCGATTTAGCATTCTTACGCAAATCACGGGCATATTTGATTCTTTTTATATTCATGAAATGAAATAATGCAAATCAACAGAGCCCACTTTGGCGAGGTGATGATTGCACGAAATCATTTCAAAAATATATACCTTTGCAAAATTTGAATTTAAGTCACAATTTAATACATTAACTTATACTTTAAGTGGAGATATTCAAGTCCACTTTTATTCAAAATCAAATTTAAGGCAACCAAAATTTTCATACAAAACTATGTATTCAACTTGTTATATTTCGAGATTAGAATTGATCTTCACAAGAAAACCCACTTTGGTGAGTTGATGATCTAATCATTCTATATTCGAAATATATAATTAATTGTGTCAAAAATTGAATTTGAAACTAAACTGAATTTAACATAAAATGATTACACTAAGTGGGAATATATATAAGAACCTTTTATTCCACCTTTCTAATCATTGAGTTAAATAAAATCCATAACTTCAACACAAATTTTCTTCTTAAAATGGGGTATATAGGTGTACTAATATGTATATGAACATACATAGAAAGATATATATGTAAATATACACCCTATCCCATTTTATATAACTTTAAAATGTGTCAAATTTCCTTAAGGCCATTTGCTTGATGGTTAGTGCACAAAAAATTCTTTAAGGCCTTTTAAACTGATTCTTGAGGAGAAATATGTGTTAAACCCTTTATTTGCTCCTGAAGAAAACACTTGAATTTTGTGTTTTAATTTAAATCGAAATTTAGGTAAACTAAATTTTCATACCAATGTATGAAGTCAACTTGTTATATACCGAAGTATATATATATATGTTTTATGCCATAAACTTCGAATTTAAATTTATTTTGCACAATTAACACAAAATTTATCTTTGAGGAGGAATATACATATAAACGTCTTATTTCCTCCTTCAATCCAAATTAAATTCAATATTGGGCAACCAATCATACAAAAGTATGTATTTAACCGTTTATGTTCCGAAATAATAATAATTTAACAGTAAAGCCCACTTTGGTGGGATCCCGTAATAATTAAAATTATTTTGAAACATATAATTTAATGCGCCCAAAAATTGAATTTAAATGAAACTGAACTTAAATGTAAATATACAGGAAAACCTTTTATTTACTCCTTCGATCCGTTTAAAATTCTTCCAGGCAACTGATCATACTAAGTATGTATTTTTAATTCGTTTACATTCCGAAATAATAAAATTTTAATAGTGGAACCCACTTTGGTGGAATTTCACAAAAATTAGAGTTATTTCGAAATGTATATTTAACTGAAACTTTGCCTAAAGAATTAAAAATCGGAATGACCTTAATTTAACACACAAAATTGGGCTTAAAGGATCGATATATATATACAGTTAACCATGTATATCCTCATTTCACGAATTTAAATTCAAAACTTTAGGCGATAAATTTTCATGCCGAGCATGTACGTAGCCTTTTATATATATCGAAATAAAATTAATTGCCACGATGGAGCCCACTTTGGTGGGTTGTCCTTTTAAATAAAATTATTTCGAGATATATATATAATTAATTACGCCTAAAATTGAATTAAAATGTGAATTTTAACACAAAAAATTACACTTAATGGAAATATACAAATTGCCCTTTTATTTCCTCCTTAACTTGTGTTAAAACATCCTAAAATAGGCCCAAATATGTGTCCAAATGACCCAAAAAAATTGGTTCCAAAATTAGCCATGAGGGTGCACAAAACTGGTTTGCAATAAGCCCAAAAAAAGGCCCAAAACTGATTTGCAATAATTCTTACAAGAGGCCCAAAAGATAACCAAATAACCCAAACAGGCCCAAAATAGGCCTGAGCCCAATACTAATTTTAAAAATCATCCTTTTTTCGCCTCTTGCAGCCTGCGGCAGGCCCCGATCTGGGCCTGTTTTTGTTCCGATGGGGGCGGCTGGGCCGCCGCCCCCGATCGATCCCTCTGCGCCTGAACGGGGGCGGCTTCCGCCGCCCCCTCTTTTGCCGTCCGGGGGGCGGCGGGGAGCCACCCCCCTTTTTGCGCCTGAACGGGGGTCCGATTGGGGGCAGCTCGGCGTCTCCCCCTTCCCCGACTACAGATGGGGGCGGTGGGTGCCGCCCCCTCTACACAACCGCAGCAGGCCTCCAGTTGGGGGGCCTGTTATGTCGACGGAAAGGGGGCGGCAGGGCGCCGCCCCCTTCCGGAAAGAAACTCCACCGGGGGGCGGTAAACGCCGCCCCCTCTGAAACCCTCACGGGGGCGGTGGGAGCCGCCCCCTTCTGTCAACAGATCCCGCCAGAGGGGGGCGGCTGGAAGCTGGCCCCCCTTCTGTTCAACCTACAGGGGCGGCTTTGTCGCCCCTTTCTGACCTGCGTCGACATCGGGATCATCGGCGTCGATCTTCCAACGGGAGCGTCGCCCCCTTCTTTTGCCGTGTTGGGCGGCGGCCGGCGGGCCGCCCCGATCTAGGGTTCGTAGAACCAAAATTTTTTTTTGGAAAAATTAATCAAAAAACCAATTGTTTGCATAGATCCGAATATTATAACTGATAAAAATGAATTTTTAACAGATCTGAAACTTTAAACAGATTAAAAATCTGATTTTTATCAGATCTACTACGAGTAGACAAAAAATTTAAGATCCACGGCATGTGGGCTCTGATACCACTTGTAGAAACTAAAGATCTAGATTAATCATTAAGCAAGACCATGCAAATAATAATCTAGATATATAACATGCGGAATCCTAAATCATTGCATACTCGGATTTAGCAGAAGCGTACCTGAGTCCATCCCTATAATAATCTGAAAGATCATGACGATACCGCAACGGACGATCTTCCAGAATAGCACGAATCAACCGTTTGGAGAATCCCTTTAGCTTTCTCCCGGTTTCTCTACTAGCGACGGGACGTAGAAAAGACGGCTCAACTTTGTTCGTGTATTCCGGGGACCATGACCGCTAATATTTATAGGCTAGCCTCCATAGCCCTAGGGTTTTCAACTCGGCCCATCAACGAGTTGAAGCCCAATAGTCTCTACACATAAAGGCCCCATAACCTGTTTAACTCATTTAGCCCATTTAATTAATTAAAACCAGATCACTAATATATTGGGCTTAATATGACAGCGTAGCACTTATATATTTATTTACCGCATATTAGCCCAACATTGGATTAAGATCCAACTTGTTGGATAAGTTCCAACAATCTTCCCTTTTGTTTTATATATCAGGACGTCGTTGGTCCAGGACATCCCCTGTTTTTAGTCTTTCATATTGTTATTTGTAAAAAAAGTCTCTCTAAGGAGACATAAACAAGGCAAAGAGAATGTTTATATACTTCCAATTGTCATATTTATGTGGGACTTTTGAAAGTCCATTTGAATGCTCATGTATGGTCTTCATGCCATTATTTTCTTAAGTCATTCAGTTTTTATGTGGATAGAGAAACATGCTTAAGGGGAATAAATAGGTGGGTGCGAATTTCATAAATACATTTCTCATGTGTCTATTAAGCCACGACTTCAGGAGTGAGCTTGTACGCAATGTTAGATTCAAGAATCTTTACTTGTAAAGTGAGATTACTCTAAAAAGTTTGCGGTGTTATAGCAAACTTCTGGCATCCATATTGGTCTATATAGACCATAGATCTGTGAGATCTATTTATCGCGAAGTGTGTATCTTTTTAGAAGATGGCATTAAACGTTTTCGCATAAACCCTTGTATTAGGTCATTTTTATTTTATTTAAGCAAAAGGGCGTTGACATATAAATTTAAACTTCAGGTTCAATTTTCAAATATAATATGATTTTTAAACTTTTGAAGAATTATTTATTTGTTTGCCATAATATATGTGAGCATAAATGCATGAATTGTTAACAAAAACATTTCATGCAGATTATAAAGCATTTGAGTAGCAATTCATTTGAAATATACAAAACAATAATATACATGAAGATAATCAAAGTAATGGCATGCAAACAGGGTATTAAATCAATTGTGCATTAATCTTTTGTTCATAAGATGCCTTGAATTATATGACCAACCATGAAAATTTCGTGGAATTTTAACCCAAAATGAAAATTTTCGTGAGGTAAGCGGTGGAAGTGGAGGCTTCGGGCCACCTGCGGTATGCACCAGGTCAATCGGGGCATGTTCAGAAAAATATTAAAACTGATCACGCCCGAAAACATATTTTATCGATATCCCCAAAAAAACATTTTATCCACTAAAACATTTATATGATGTCAATACCCTCCCATTTTATTTTGTGATTTTTCTGGAATTTTCTAGAATTTTTCCAGAATTCTTCGGATTTTTATGGGATTTTAGGAAATTTATGAGCATTTTCAAAATTTATTATATATACAAATATATATATATATATAAATTATTATGTATGTATGTATGTATGTATGTATATATATATATGTGTGTGTGTATATATGTATATATGTATATATATATATATATTGCTTGCTGTATATATATATATATATATATATTGACGAAAAATTCTAATGCCTCGAGCCTTAATGACTACAGACCCATTGCTTGCTGTAATGTTGTCTACAAGGTGATTAGTAAAATTATTTGTAATAGACTCAGGCTTATTATTCATGATCTTATATCCCCAAACCAGTCTGCTTTTCTTAAGGGGAGACTTCTATCTGATAGTGCTCTTCTAGCACATGAACAGATCAGGGATTTTAGCAATCCTATGGGAGCCAGGGCTTGTTTGAAGTTGGATTTGAGGAAGGCATTTGATAGTGTCAACCGACAATTCATATATTTTATTCTTCACAGAATGGGGTTTGGCAGGAGATTCATACTATGGATTCAGGAATGTATTTCCACTCCTACTTTTTCGGTAATTATTAATGGTTCTCCGACTGGCTATTTTAGGGGGAATCGGGGCATTAGACAAGGTGACCCGCTTTCTCCTTATCTCTTTGTCATTTGCATGGAGGCTTTTTCTCTGCTACTTGAAAAATCTATTTCATTGGGTTGTATTCATCCCATGAAGCGGACTGGAGCTATATCCCACCTCCTCTTCGCGGATGATCTGTTGCTATTTTGTCGGGCTAATAAGCACTCTTTTGATGGCTTAATTCTCTTACTGGAGGATTTTAGAAAATTTACAGGATTGGATATTAATATGGATAATAGTACGGTGCTTTTTAGTAAAGGGACTCGAAATCCATCGGATTTGGCAAACCACCTTGGTATCAGAATGGGGAGTGCTATTACTACTTATTTGGGACTGCCATTATCCCCTAAATATCCAAAACCCACCATGTACGGCAGGCTGGTTGATAAGTGCAGGAAGCGATTGTTGGGCTGGAGTTCTTCTTTATTATCAATTTCAGGGCGAATTGAACTGGTCAAAACAGTGATATATGGCATGGTATTCTTTTGGATCCAAGTTTACCGCATTCCTAAATCCATCATCCGTACCATTACCTCTATTTGTAAGAAATTCATCTGGGGGACCTTAAATTTATGGGCCTGGAAGGAGATATGTACTCCCAAAGAAGAGGGTGGTGTTGGTCTGAGGTTGCTCCCAGACTTAAACTACGCGGCAGGGGTCAAATTGACCTGGCGTATGTTATCAGAAGATGGGCTTTGGGCTACATATATGAGACACCATTACAAAGATTCATCTTCTTTTTTTGCTGCTAAAGGAACTCCTACCCAGTCGGGAACCTGGAAATTCATGCTTGCTTGCAGACGGTTCACCAAACACTTGATTAGGAGACAAGTTCGAGATGGTACTTCCACTCTATTCTGGCACGATAATTGGCTACCTACTGGCCCTCTAAGTGATTCTTTTGAGGTCCCGGAAAATGGAAATTGCAAGCGTGTCTCTGATTATTGGGTCGGGGAAGGATGGATTCGGGATGCTACTATTGATCCAATCCGATTACAACTGCAGGGCATCACGTTGGAATCTGGAGATGATAGCTGGGTCTGGACTTTGGGGACCACCTTCAGGTTTGATGCGGCTTGGAAGGGTATTAGAAGTCCTAGGGAGAAATTCAAATATTATAAACTTCTATGGTTTACTAATCACATACCGAAGCATTCGCTGGCAGTATTGCGTGCGTTTCTGGGAAAATTGCAGACCAAATGCCACTTGGCGGCTTGGGGAATTGATTCGGAAATGTCCTGCGGCTTGTGTGATGCGAATTTATCAGAAGATATTGACCATTTGTTTTTTGCATGTGATTACACAGGGTATCTCCTTAAAAGATGCTTGTTAAAGTTAGGCGTTTCATCTGCTATTGATCCTCAATTGTCTAGGGTGGGAGATTACTTTCTATCTCATTTTTCTGGAAAGGATCCATTGAGCATTCTATCAAAAACAGTACTATCGGCACTGCTATGGCATATTTGGAAGGAAAGAAATAGAAGAATTTTTGAAAAACAGAAACGGACGAATTTTGATCTATTTGAAGAGATTGCGTTGGATGTCAGAGCTGGTCTCGTTAGTCTGGAACCGGATTCTCAGGGTGCCAAAGAAGTATTTGAGAAGTGGGAATTCCGGGATGCGGGATGAGCTATACTTTTTTCATTGTTTCATTAACTTTTTCATCTTCTTTGTAAATACATAGATTTTAGATTGACAGGCTTGCCAGTAGGGGGTGACGGCGCTTGTGCCCTCTCCCCCCTCTGTTCCTGCCTGTTAATTGTATTTTATGTACCCTTTATTTTTCTCCTTAATAAAGATCGTACACTAATTTTGCAAAAAAATATATTGACGAGTAAGTATATATCTTAATTAATAACAAAACCAATACAAAACATCCACTAGGTGGCCTAGAAAGTTAATAGAAAGAGTGTGGATATGGCATAAGCACCGTCACCAACTACTAACTAGCTCCTTTCTAGCCTCACCTATGGTCAAAGGATATACATCATATAATATAGAAGTATTCTTAATTAAACAAGCTCTCAGTCACTGAAGAAGCCCCAATTTGCGAAAGGGATTACCGTTGTGGGATGATCATAATCAATATCACGAAGAGCAATGAGAACGTCTGCTGCAATAGCCTCAAATAGGGCAATTTTACCCACCCCCTTCCCTTCAAAGATTTTAATGTTCCGCTGCTTCCAAATATGCCACACCATAGAAGCTAAGGCCACTTTAGCAAGAATACCTACACAATCCTTCTTATCATAGAGAGAGAGTAGAAGGCCTCCTACCCTAGCAAGAGAGGATGGTGCCAGTTCTTTGATGTTCAGCTTAAGAAGACTTCTGCATAGTATGTAACAACTGTAGTTGCATTCAAAGAATAAATGATTAATGCTCTCAATAGCATCAGCATTGCATAAAACGCATTTTTATTGTGAATGGCGCCCATTTGAAGAGGATGTCTTTAGTTAATAGCTTACCATGGAAAGCCCGCAGGAGGGTGAGACACTTAGGAACATGCTTGTTATACCAAACTATATGATAGTAGGGGAAGGGAGTACCTACATTTCGGGAACCATTCCATGCGTCGCGATAATTGCAGAAAGCTTCCGGGAATCCATTCCAAAGAGCCGGCACCTGGGGATATACGGGAAGAGCTGAGAAGGGGAGAAGAGGTTGAATATGTGGATCATCTCTCTATGCATCCGAAGACCAATAATGGCTAACCAAACGCTTTTCAGCTCCAGTAGGCACAGACTGCAGAAGGGCAAGGGGTCCACATGGCAGCCAATTATCATACCAGAATGAAGTAGAGGACCCATCCATAACAACACGCTTAATAAGCTTTTGAGAAAGGCTGCGGGTATGAAGAATGAATTTCCAGGTGCCTTAAGATGATGGATTTGATTTAACTCAATATAATCCATCGTGCACAGAGATGTAGCGTCTTCTCATAAATTGCGCCCAAGGCCCTTCTGACAATATAAGTCTCCAAGTCAGCCTAACTCCAAAGGCCACATTAAGATCAGAGAGAAGTCTCAGCCCCACACCACCCTCTTCCTTTGGTTTACATAAGTCTCTCCAGGCCCAATAATGTTGGTTCCCCCAAATGAACCTCCTGCAAATAGAGTTGATAGTTCACATGACAGATGCAGGAAGATGGAAGGCATACATCCAGAAAGCCACCATGCCATAAATAACTGTGCGCAGCAACTCAATTCTACCAGAAATAGAAAGGAGCGATGATGACCATCCCTGAAGCCTCTTCTTACATTTATCAATTAAGCGTGCATAATTGGATGCATTAGGATAATTTGACGATAATGGTAATCCAAGATAAATAGATAGGGAGGATACCTTCTTAACTTCAAGAGCAAAATCCAGAGAGTCTGGGTCACGAGTACCTTTGCTAAAAATGGCTGAACTTTTATCCCAATTCACCTGAAGGCCAATTAAGTGGCTGAAAGCGCTCAATAAATCATTAAGCCCTACAAAGAAATACTGATTGACAAGGCAGAATACCAGAAGATCATCAGCAAAAAGAAGATGCGAAATAGATCCTAATCTTCTCATAGGATGAATGGAGCGGGAAGCCTCAACTCTGGTCATAAGGAGGGAGAAGGTTTCCATAACCAAGACAAATAGGTATGGAGATAAAGGGTCTCCTTGAGGCAACCCTCTGTTGGATTTAAAATACCCTGCAGGACAACCGGCAACCAAGACTGAAAAAGTTGAGGTAGAGATGCATTCAGCAATCCAATTAATAAATTTGTTACGGAATCCCATTTGATGAAGAATGAATAGAACAAAATCTCTGTTCACACTATCAAAAGCTTTGCAGAAGTCAAGCTTTAGGTATGCACGAGAGCCCATGGGATTACTAAAGTCTCGAATCTGCTCGTGTGCAAGGAGGGAACAATCAAAAAGCAGATGCCCCTTAAGAAATGCAGCCTGGTTTGACGAAACCAACTCACTGATGACCATCTTCAGCTTGTTGCATAGGACTTTACTAATAATCTTAAAAATTACATTGCAGCAGGCAATAAGCTGATAATCTCCCAAATCAGAGGCTTTGAAATTTTTGGGAACAAGCATGAGGAATGTTTGATTTATCTCTCTTAGCATATTCCCTGATTTAAAAAAGGAAGAGACTGCCAGAATAACATCTTTGCCAATGATATTCTAATGATGCTGATAAAAGAAAGCATTAAAGCCATTCGGGCCAGGCCGCCATGGGCCTTGTCCTTCCCGATCTAGAAAACATCATCTTTAATTTCGGCATCAGAAATATTCCTATCCAGCCAGAACGATGCATCAGTAGTTAGCTTGAATTTGGGAATTAAATTCAGAAAGACATTCCAATAATGATTCTGCAAATATAGCCTCGCATAAAAAGAAGATGCTTCTTCTCTAATCTGCTCAATATTAATATTCTTGGTACCATCAGCATTGACAAGGTGGCCTACATTATTGTAACAATTTCTAGACTTCACGGCGTTATAAAAAACCGAGTATTTCAATCTCCCAGATGCAACCATTGTTACCGGCTCTTCTGTCCAAAGTCAGACTCTTCAACGTCTAGGGCTTGGGCAAGCTGCAGAGCCGTAGATATTTCTAATTTTTTGAAGCTCAGGGCAAGATGGATATCTACTGTCTGCATGAATAGCTTCGAGTCTCAGCCTACAGGATGCGGCCTCCCCAATGGCTCTACAAGCTGCCAAAAATAATTTGAGCCTTCCCTTGAGGAATTTCAGTTTGTCTATAAAGCTTTTTATGGGCTTCAGGCCAATGTTCCGCATAAAAAGAGAGCATGAGCTCAGGTTGCCCTCAACCCAACATTTTTGAACCAGATCTTGGTAGCCCTCATATTAACACCAAGAGTTGTAAAATTTAGAAGTCTTGGGATAGGAATTTACCTTAGGATGAAGTAAACTAATCATATAAGATTGATCGCTTGTCCCAGAGCTTGCATATTCACAGAAAGAATTAGGAAGGAGCCGAAACCAATCAAGATTTCAAAGGGTCCTGTCTAGCCTTGCCTTGATATGCCCCAAACCAATCATCCTATTGCTCCAGCTGAAATGATGTCCAACGCTTTTGAGATGCATAAGGCCACAGCTACCCATGCAATTATTAAAATCATCCAGAGATCTACTATCCAAGAGACGGCCTCCCACCTTTTCATTAGAGAACCTTACACGGTTGAAGTCACCACCAACCAACCAAGGCAAGATATTTAATTTAGAGGAATCATGGACAAGGTCTTTCCAAAGGGGATGACGAAGAGCGGTCAGATTCAGAGCATAGACGATAGTAAGGGCCATTTTAAATCCGGCATTATTAGAGAGAATCAGGGAGATGTGCTGAGCTGATGTTGAAATCAGAGAGTAACTCCAAATTATATCATCAATAAAGATAACTATGCGACCACCACCATGAAAGGATCTATTGTCCAAGGATAACCATGTTTTGGGGAAGCATTTAGCAACTCTCCCCGCATGACACGCTTCGACTTTAGTTTCTAACAACCACACAATGGAGGGGCGTAGAATTCTCATTCTCTGCTTAAGATCACCTCGTCACGCACAATTATTAAGGCCCCTCATGTTCCAGATGAACACAGACATTAAGATAGGGTGGGGGGAGCCAACAACTACCAGCTAGCCGAGAGCTCCTACGGGTAGCTGAGGGGGGGTCATGGCCTTTTCATTATGATTCTTAGGTTTACTGCTAGGTACCGCAGTTTTAAGATGCATCAGATCTTCGACCGATGAAGGGTTTGGGTAAACTATAACATCAGGCAAGCCAGTAACTTCTGGTTCATGATCACCATTTGAGAGGAGAGACGTCATAGGCTTACAAATGTCCACAGCAATGTTGTTAGAATCAGAAAGAGGGTTATAATCAACTCCAAAGTCATTATCCAGGGCCTTCCCCATGACGTTGAATGAGTTGTTGCATTCACCCAGGTCCTTGGCACCAATCAGTATTGGAACAACTTGTTCCCCCCTTTGCCCGGCTAGTCCTTGATTCCACCTGAACTGACCATACCAAAAGGACCCAATAATTTGATCGATGCACAAGCAGCTTGGGTCGTAATAATAGGCTCATTTTCAATGCTGCAGACTGCCCTTGCTAGATTGGGTTGCAATAATTATTTTATATGTATGTATGTATGTATATATATATGTATATATATATATATATATATATATATATATATATATATATATATATATATATATATATATATATATATATATATATATGAATTCTAAGAGTGTGGGCCTGAAGCCCACTTGCGCACTTCACACAATATATTTTTTGTTGGAATTAATGGGTTGAAAGCCCATTGGGGGTACCCCTCAAAGTCCTCCACCCTAACATGAGGGTTGGGGTTTGGAGAGCCACCGCTTCTTGCGACGGTAGTTATCGCTGCCAAACTCTGGGGACGACAGTCATGAGATCCCCGCCGACGACGAATCCAACGACGGCGATGAGTTCGACTTCGAGTTCTCAATTGGATCCTTATCACTAGCTGTAGGCAATCCCACAGACGATATCTTTGCCAACGGCTGGCTCATCCCCGTGTACCCCGTCTTCAACCGCAACCTCCTCGACTCAGAATCGAATCTGACAAGCCTCATATCCGGGTTCGCGTCCTCCACCTCCTCTGCCTAAGAACCCTCAACATCAGACCTCCCCCACCGATGCAGGTGGTTCCAGAGGGGAGCAATTATGCGTGGCCCTGGGGGCGTCGCCACGGTTTGCCTGATCGGGCCGGGTACAAGAAGATCTCATTGACCGGATCCGGATCAGGGACGTCGAAGGGGTGGAGAGTTAGGGATTTGGTCTGAGGGAGGAGGAGCTACATCGACGGGAAGGAGAAGCTGGTGAATTTCAGGAAGGATGCGGGTTTTGATCCATTTTAGGCATAAATGGTCGTTTGGTGGTCGGATCCAAACGCTTCAACCCGGGATCCATGGAGATTTTGGGGTTTTGGGGTGCGATGACTTTAGGCCAGGATCGATAAAATTTTAATTTTTATTTCAATGGCATAAAGAACTAGATTTTTGGCCCAAGATCACTATAAAAATTTAAATTTTTATATTGTAGTTAGGTCTCTAGATCCTTAAAATCATGTTTAAGATCTAGAAAAACAACATCAAGATGATGAATAATAAAAAATAGGATTTTTGCACAAATCTAGAAATACCTCTAGATCTGTTGTCCTACGAAGCCTTTTCTACGCATCGATTCCTCTCTCGAGTCGTCGTAAAAAAATTCGTCTGAGCTTCGCCACATCTTTTTCTTCTCTACGAGCGTAATCGTGCGGATAACGTGTTGAGAATCCAATCCCTATGGTGGAAACCATAGGTCATATATACATAGATATATATATGTGTGTATATATATGTATATGTATATATATATATATATATATATATATATAAGAATTAGTCGTTACAAAGGGTTGAATACCAACGGTCTCCACAATCATGGTGGATACCAAGGGTCTTTAGTGCCCATTCATAACGTTATATAATATTGACACATATTCACTAGATAATTATATATTGAGTCACTCCCATCTTTTTGTTAATGAAAAAGGGTGAGAAGTAGACAGAAAATGGTAAAATATACATAAAATGGAGAAATATGATAAATACACATAGACATGGAATAAACCAATGTTTATATGAATTATATGAAGGAAATCACTTAGTTCGGCTCATTTAGTCATTTATGTTATACATAGACACATATGACACATGTAGAACATTGATATGATACATATAATACATGGTAAAATATACTTGATACTAACTTGCAATGATGCATAGTGAATTTTATTTTAAATATTTATTTAATATGGATTCTTACAAGGCGACTAATGTAAGGAAATATGATAGGTACGCTAAATAATTTAGCATACAGCTAAAGACTGAAAAATCAAAATCTTTTTATGACTAGCATATTCTACCAAGATATATTGTAGTACTTGAAACTAATGCTTATTAAAGGTCATATTTTTGTGCTGATATTCTTATGTGATTTCTACCGATCCAAAAATTTTCCGATGAAGTCCAAGATGCCGCCACTCCGTCCACCATGGTACTATAGAAGTCGCATAGTAGCGATAACCCCGTCACGATACATGAGCTCCTCCTGAGCGCGAACTCGATCCTAAGCGTAGTGGCCATGGATTGCGAGGATGAGAAGAAGAGGTGATGCAACCATAGCAACGATAACACGTACATGGAACCATGTTGCATGCATGGGACCTTTAGATTTACGCATGCAATTGGGAAAGCCATGCATGCAACTGTTGGGATCCCCCCTGGATGGAAAATAGAATACTATAGGGGGGTGAATGGTATTCTTGAAATTATAAAATTCCCTCTAAGAATTATACCGAAGTTATTAAATGAAGTTTCCAAATAAAACTTAATCAACAAAAGTACTTGCAATAGTAAAGAGTAATGCCGAAACTAGAAACAATTTGCAAGTACACAATAAGCACAAACACTAAGACAATCGTAAACACAAGTGTTTACCCTGGTTCGAGGCAGTTCCCCTACATCCAGCAACATGTCCACTCTCAGGACAAATAGTCCACTAAAACTCTCAAAAAAGACAACACGTACAATGAGTACAATGGGGTCTAATCAGAAACACGTCCAAGATGGACAACATGTCTCATACACCTAACACAAGTAAGAAAAGAAATACTTTCATCCTTCTTTTACCTATAGCCAAATATTAAATCTCTTGTGTGATGTTGTGTGGCTACAATGAATCTCCAAATGATGAGAGAATTAAGCTCTTACAGATCTAGAATTTGGCCATGAATGAATTTGAAAATTTTTTAACACATAGTCTAATGATGAGGATTTTTGCTTAAAAGCTTTTGAACTTAAAAACGCATTTTCTCTTGAAAATTTGATCAATAATGTTAGAAAAATCCTCAGTAATCTCAGCTTAAAAGGGAGTGACAAAGCTATTGAAAATTGTTTCCAAAAACACCCCTCCAACAGATTAAAAGATAGCTTTCTGTAAATCACAGAGCTGTGTCTTTTCTGTCCGTTGGCTGATGGTAGTTGACTACCGTACAAATTGTAGACGACTCCCCCAAACAATTGTAGTCGACTCCTGAAACACATGTTGTCAACTATTTCATGGGACGGTGAGTACCCAATGAAAAGTAGTCGACTCCTATTCAAGGAGTAGTCGACTATCTAACAGATACATTGAAAAGTATTTTAAAAACATAGGTAATGTATTTCAAAACATTTAAAAATATTTTTAAAATATTTTATGTGTGTTCCTAAGTGTGTGATAGCTTCAAAAAAGACAATAAAAGACAAAAAAATAATATTACAACAAAAATGAATTATTACATAAGCTTCTTGATGCAATTTACTATTCATTGCCTTGTCTTGGTTGCCCTAAAATTTCATCATGTTTGTTGGCTCTAATTCTCCTTGATTTGCATTGATTGATAATGAAAGCTCAATATCTACACATATATGTTGAGTATTGGTGTTTCATACCAATCTTATTTTGATGATGATCACAACATTATGTTGTTGCTAATGACTCTCTTGTTTTAGTCTCATAGTTTCATTCCTAGAATATCTTTCTTGGAGACTAATCACTTGGTGCAAGGATGGACATCAAGTTGAGAAGGGCCAAAGCTTGGACTCAAGGAGTGACAAAGCTTGGAGATGATGGAGAGCTTCAAGGCATCAAGATTGAAGACTTAGACTCTAAGGAAAGCAATGTAATCCATGTAATATTTACTTTATTGCTTTCTCTCTCTTTTGAGTCTAGGTTAATGTAATACCTTGATAGATGGTCTACTCATTCATGCATATACATTTAGTCATCTTAGTGAGCCTTAGGATTATCTTAGAATCCAACCCAATAGGCTCATCTTGACCAAAGACTCATTTGGAGTCTCTGGCTTTTCAGCAGTCGCCTGCTGAAGGATACACAGTCAACTGGGTGATTTTCAATCGCCTGTAGATCCTTCTACAGTCGCCTAATATGCACTGCTCAAGTCAACAATTCAATTGACTCAGACTTGAGCTTTACGCACAGTTGACTGCAGCTCAGTTTACAGTCGCATGTATATTTACAGTCACCTAGGAATTGGCCAACAGTCGTTTGAGTAGCGTAAGTGCAATCTTTGCATCTCTCTGTCTTTTCTCCATCTTATACTGCAGACGATTGATGAAGGAATTACAGTCGCCTGACTATATAACAGACGACTGTATTATTGACATCAGTCGCCTGTATGCTTATCTGGAGAAAGAGTGCATCTCTCTGTTTTATTCCATCCCCTGCAGCACTCCCCTGCTGATGGTTTTATAGGCGCCTATCCTGTTTTCAGTCGACTGTATCGACTTCATCAGTCGATTGTCCTGGCTCAGATTATAGCCATTGGATATTTTCTAGTCGTTGATCAGTCGACTGTCTTTTGACTATCAGTCGACTGTTGATGTCGTTTTCACCCAGTTTCTAGCTGTTGCAGAATTGATCTTTTGGTTGTTTCCTTGGGTTTTGGGGTTTGATATAGGGTTCCTATATACATGGGTGCGCTGCCATCTCTAGAACTTCTTGATGCTATTGAAAATCACAAGAGATCTATAAGCCACTCTAAAACTCCATCATTTCCTTCTTTTGAGCTCTCATTCCTCTTCATGCATTGAAGTCCAGCTCAAGGGAAATCATCCAAGTGCTTTCAAGCATATCTCAACACTTGGAGATCCTCTTCCATGCCTTGTATTCATCCATGAGTAAGCATCTCAAGGCATAGGTAAGAGTATTTATTTTACTTGGTGATTTTGTATCTCTAATTTTCTTTATGGGAATTAGTCTCTCTTTTTGTGGAAGTTTATCTCTTTGTGGGATTATGATATTCTCTTAGTGGGAATAACTCTCTTGGTGGAAGTTTAGTGTCCTAGTGTAGGGCTAACCCTAATTCTCTGAGTGGGAGTTAGTGATTCTCTTGGTGGGAGCTTGATCCTCATGTAGGGTTGGTTGGGTCCTTGTGTAGGGCATAAATCCTCTTGGTGGGGTATCTCTTTGTGAGATTTGTATTCACTTCTCTTTGGGGCAATATAGTGAATATTGGTGTGGCTGGACATATCCAAGTTTGGGGAATCAGGGTAAAATCTTGTGTCTGCGTTTGGATTGATTGTGTCAATTATTTCCTCTTGCATTTATAATTTCGTATTTGCAAGTTTAATTTTAATTGGACAATTTTATTGACATTACACTATTCACCCCCCTCTAGTGTGTGTTGTTAGTATTGCAAGGGTAAGGCGATCCTTACAATTGGTATCAGAGCGAGGTTATAGCATACTACAACGATGGCATTCAACGCAACATCCGCGTCTTATGAAGAAGGTCATTCAACCGTCTGATCCCCGCTCTTCAACGGAACCAACTACCCAGGTTGGAAGATCAGGATGATGATCTACATGAAGGGTCACGACCTTTGGGACATCACAGAGTCTCCATTTGAGGAGCCTACTTCACCTGTGGCCTCGAGAACTAAAGCGGAGAAGGACCTGATCAGAGTCAATGCTAGGGCTATGTGTGTACTCCATTGCGCCCTCACTCCGGATGAGTTCGACCGAATCTCCATGTGCAAATTGGCCAACAGAATTTGGCATCCTTGGAGATTTCTCATGAAGTGCTACTTCAGCATAAGGAGGAGGTTCAACCAACCAAGCCCGAGAAGAAAAAGGGGGTTGCACTCCATGTTGAGAAGGAGTCATTCAAGTGGAAAAAGAAGTTCCAACAAGAAGCTTCGAGTGAAGAAGAAGAAGATGTTAGCGATGATGATTACATCGAGCTTGCCAAGCATTTCAAGAATTTCAAGGCATTCCTCAAGGACAAGCAAGGTAAATCTTCGTCAAAGTTTTACTCCCAGCCTAACAAGTATACTTGTTTCAATTGCAGAGGAAAAGGTCATCTTGCTACCAAATTCCCTTCCAAACCCACCAAAGATACCTATAAGGGTAAAGGGAAGAAATATTGGAAAGGCAAGTCCGAAATCAAGAACCAAAAGTAGGGACTTATCGGTACTTTTGATGATTCCGATGTGGACACATCAAATGATGAAGAAGAGGATGACAAGGAGCACGATCACAAGTGTTTCGTTGTTTTTGATGATTCTTCATCAATCTCCTCTAACTCTAGCGATGAAGTGATAGAGACATGGCTAAACTACAAAGAAGAATGTTGCTTCATGGCTAATGGGGAAGAGTCTTCGTCAAGCTCAAGCGAGCAGGAAAGCGATGAGGAAGTCAAGGAGGAAAGCGATGAGGAAGTTGAGGAGGAAAAGCCATCCTATGAGGAGCTCATATACCGCCTAAATGTGGCCTCCAATTTGGCAAGTAAATGCATCAACTCATATGATAAAATGAAAGCTAAACTTGATAATGCTATGAGTAGGGTGCATGCTTTAGAATCGTCTAGTGTAAATATTCATGATGAAATGCATGATTGTGACACCAGTGAGAGAGACACATTTCTCTCTCAAGTTAAGGAATTGAGTTTAACTAATGAAAAACTTGTTGCTCAAAACCTTAGCTTAGAAACTCGCATTCAACAATTTACGTTGAAATGTGACGAGGAATCACATAAGCTCATACGCTTTGTGTATTCTAGGGATTCACTCCATGATTTGCTTGAAAAACAACATCCGGTAAATCATAGAGGAGGTTTGGGGTATATTCAAAATGTGGTACACAAACCCACCTCTAATTCCTCTTATGGTGCAAATACAAGAGATATTGCTAAAGCACCTAAGAAGAATCACCATGCTTTCTTGTACAACAATAACATTAACAAGAAGCATGTAGATCACAAGGTAATGAGGAAGAATGAAAACCATTAGTTTCTACACCTAAGCATGCCACATCCACCCATCTTGCAAAGGCAAAACCCTTGCCTAGGAAATCCTTGAGTTTATGGATTCCCACTAAGGTTAGTGTGCAAGAGAGGGATAGCTACATTAACTCTCTAGTTATGGATGTGATCACCTCATATGATTACATACCTCATGTGATTACATTAGGAAGTCAAACTCCTCTTGGGTTTGGTTCCCTAATGTTTAGGTTCCTCACACATATGCATATTACATGGGTATTGTGCTTAAATGTTTATTTTAGCATACCCATTGTGTGTGTGTGTGTGTTTCATGATTTTGAAAATATTTTTCAAATTTATTCTTTTCATGAAAATTGGGACCTTGGGGATTTTATTGACATGCATGCATTTTTGATCCATGTGTATGTCAATAGGGGAGTTAATATGTTGTATGTTTAAAATATTTTTAAGACATATTTTAACTCTCATTTCGGGGAATATTTGAGATCATTATTTACAATTGGTTATTTTTGGTCTCAAACTAAACCTCTTAGACATTGCCAACATGTTTCATGTTATATTTTGTTTTGGCAATATCATTGTGTATCTTTGAAGCTTGATCTTTCCATGTCTATTGCTTTGATACACTTTAGGCCAATGGCTCCATTATTTGTATATCAATTAGTAAAGAGGATTATTTTCCTAGATTCTTTTTCTACAATTGGTATTTACCTCAATTGTTAGAGATTGCCAATCTCCTTCTTTATAATTGGTATTAGATCCTAAAAGTCAAAACTTGACCATTTCTATGATCTAGGGGGAGCTTGGGATAGTGATTGATACCCACTAAAATTTTCAATTTGGTATCACACATCTTTTTCCTTGCATATTGTCACATCTTTGATGAAGATGACAAAGGGGGATATTGTTGATGTCCACCTTTTTGACGACGTCAAGGGGGAGAGATATATGCATTATGTAAATATATAGGGGAGATATATACATATGCATATGGGAAGAGATATATCTATGGGAAGAGATATATGGGATTAGATAAACCATTCATGTTTGCATGATTTTGTCCATTACAATTGGTTTATGTAATCCATGCCTATTATATGTCACCATGATCTTATTTGGTAGAATGAGTATTTAAATTTTGTGTATCTCATTATATAATTGGTGCATATAAGTAGGGGGAGCTCATTACCATTGTGCTTTAACTCTTTGTTTTTTACATCATGTGTGTCATCATCAAAAAGGGGGAGATTGTTGAGTATTGGTGTTTCATACCAATCTTATTTTGATGATGATCACAACATTATGTTGTTGCTAATGACTTTCTTGTTTTAGTCTCACAGTTTCATTCCTAGAATATCTTTCTTGGAGACTAATCACTTAGTGCAAGGATAGACATCAAGTCGAGAAGGGCCAAAGCTTAGACTCAAGGAGTGCCAAAGCTTGGAGATGATGGAGAGCTTCAAGGCATCAAGATTGAAGACTTAGACTCTAAAGAAAGCAATGTAATCCATGTAATATTTACTTTATTGATTTCTCTCTCTTTTGAGTTTAGGTTAATGTAATGCCTTGATATAAGGTCTACTCATTCATGCATATGCATTTAGTCATTTTAGTGAGCCTTAGGATTATCTTAGAATCCAACCCAATAGGCTCATCTTGACCAAAGACTCATTTGGAGTCTCTGGCTTTTCATCAGTCGCCTGCCGAAGGATACACAGTCGACTGGGTGATTTCCAGTCTCCTGTAGATCCTTCTACAGTCGCCTGATATACACTGCTCAAGTCAACATTTCAATTGACTCAAACTTGAGCTTTATGCACAGTCGACTGCTGCTCAGTTTACAGTCACCTGTATATTTACAATCGCCTGGGAATTGGCCAATAGTCGTCTGAGTAGCTTAAGTGCAATCTCTGCATCTCTCTGTCTTTTCTCCATCTTATACTGCAGATGACTGATGAAGGAATTACAGTCGCCGGACTATATAACAGTCGACTGTATTATTGACATCAGTCGCCGATATGCTTATCTAGAGAAAGAGTGCAGCTCTCAGTTTTATTCCATCCCCTGCAGCAGTCGCCTACTGAAGGTTTTACAGGCGCATGTCCTGTTTTCAGACGACTGTATCGACTTCATCAGTCGACTATCCTGGCTCAGATTATAGCCGTTGGATATTTTCTAGCCGTTGATCAGTCGACTGTCTTTTGACTATCAGTCGACTGTTGATGTCATTTTCGCCCAGTTTCTATACATTGCAGAATAGATCTTTTGGCTGTTTCCTTGGGTTTTGGGGTTTGATATAGGGTTCCTATATACATGGGTGTGCTGCCATCTCTAGAACTTCTTGATGCAATTGAAAATTACAAGAGATCTATAAGCCACTCTAAAACTCCCTCATTTCCCTCTTTTGAGCTCTCATTCCTCTTCATGCATTGAAGTCTAGCTCAAGGGAAATCATCCAAGTGCTTTTAAGCATATCTCAACACTTGGAGATGCTCTTCCATGCCTTGCATTCATCCATAAGTAAGCATCTCAAGGCATAGGTAAGAGTATTTATTTTACTTGGTGATTTTGTATCTCTAATTCTCTTTGTGGGAATTAGTCTTTCTCTCTTTGTGGGAGTTTATCTCTTTATGGGATTAGGATATTCTCTTGGTGGGAATAACTCTCTTGGTGGAAGTTTAGTGTCCTAGTGTAGGGCTAACCCTTATTCTCTGAGTGGGAGTTAGTGATTCTCTTGGTGGGAGTCTTGTGTTGAGTATTGGACTCTCCACCTTGATTTTGATGATGATCAAACACAAATCATTGTAACTAACTCTTATGATTGTAATTTGCTAAAAAGTCACCAATTAGATTCAAGAAGATCAAAAGTGACGACACGTGTTGATTCAAGTGGAGAACTTGGTAGATCAACAAAAGTGAAGCATTGGCTTGAAGAACTCAAAGGCTACTTCAAACCTCAAGCCAATGGCATCAACAAATGAATGGAGATTCAATCCAAAGAGAAGAAAGGAATGGATGAGTCAAAAGCTTCGAAGACAATGACGGTGAAGATATTCAAGTCATTCAACCAAAAGACTCAAATCCATGAAGAATTATGGAGATCGTCGCCAAAGTAATTTGTTCATCTCAAGCGATGTCCCAAGACTTCCTCAGAACGCATGATCGTTGTGCCTGGAGCTTCGTTGAAGCTCAAGGAGTATTCATGAAGTCAAGGGATTCGGATTCTCCATGATGAAGCTTTGAAGACGGTTTGTCGTGTTTACTTTTATGTCTTCTAGCTTCGGTTTAGTGGAATGTTAAGCCTTGAGTAGTACTTGCCTAGAAATCTTCATAACTTTCATATCTTATCTCTAGGATTGCCTTAAAAGCCATTAGAAACTTTCCCGTAGCTTATCGCTTCATTTCTTGGCTTCTTATGCATCTTAGTTGGTTCAAGTAGAAGAACCAACCGACTAGATGATGATCTAATCGGTTGGAAATCCTTCTTGAACCGACTAAATATCCTAGCTCAACTCAGCCCATTCACTGTTGGTCAATTAGTCGGTCCGGGAAGGTTCAGCGACCGACTAGATGACGATTTAGTCGGTTGGACATCCTACTCAGACCGACTAGTTATCCTAATCAATTGAAGACAATTTGTTGACCAATTAGTCGGTCCAAGAAGTCTCACCGACCGACTAAATGACGATCTAGTCGGTTGGTGTTTCTTCTCAGACCGACTAGTTTTCCTTGTGAAATTCGACCTTTGCACTGTTGTCCAGTTAGTTGGTTCAAGAAGGATGGTTAATGCATTAAATGACAATCTAGTCAGTTGATGATCCTTCTTAGACCGACTAGTTTCAAATCTAGTCGGCCTAAGAAGGTTCACTGACCGACTAGTTGTCAATCTAGTCGGTTGATGATCCTTCTTAGACCGACTAGTTCTTACCCAGATTTCACCATCTTCTCTGTTAACCATCTAGTCGGTCCAAGAAGGTTCACTGACCGACTAGTTGTCAATCTAGTCGGTTGATGACCCTTCTTAGACCGATTAAGCAGCTTCAGAAATAGATCCGTTGGGCATTTAATGCCACAAATTTTGTGACCATTTTCTTTCTTCCCTATATAAGTTTGTGTGCTTCTAACCAGGGATCTAAGGCTGAAATTAGAGACATTTTTACACCTTTGAGAAGAGCCATTCATTCTCATTTCTAAGCTCTCTCATCTCACAAGAATCTCTCTCTTACTCTTTGAGCACTAATTCATCAAGAGAGATTCTCATTCCTTCTGAGCTTCTCAAGCTAAGAGCTTGAATCCAAGTCACCAACTCCTCCATAGCCATCTATTGCTGCTCATCTTGGTGGAGCTACGGTTTGGTGATCTCATCTTCCTCAAAATCCATTCTTGCCCTAAATTGGTAAGTATTTCTCAAGGCATAGGATTTTGTGGTAAGAAGTTTTATATTTCATTCTTTATACTTCTTAATTGTTGTATACTCACAGTGGTGAGAGGATTGGCTTGATCCCAAGTTGTGGGAGTCAAGATTTAGTTTTTGCTCTCGGTTTGTGAGAGTGGGCTTAGTCCCAAGTTGTGGGATTAAGGACTTTGCGTGTTCTCGGGTTGTGGGATACATGGACATCAATTGTAGGTCGATTGCACTTGTGGGGTTTCCGCAAGAGGGCTAAAGGAAATCTCTAGCGGTTTGCTAGAGTATCCGGAGGGGATCCGGGTGTTGCTGGAGTAGAGCATTGGTAACAAGTCGGGGAGACTTGGGTGGCACCGAACCAGGATACATTGCATGTTAGCTTTGCATTCTTGCTTGGGTTGTTGTTCATTTATTACATTTCGCATTTGTTGGTTAAGTAGGGTTTTATTTGGCGTAAATTCCTTATAATTCTATAAAACACTATTCACCCCCCCCCCCCCCTCTAGTGTTTGTTCCTCATAGCACAGGGTCACTACAATTGGTATCAGAGCAAGGTTATAACTATGGCAACCAACAACAACAACACACGATGCCCTCTTCCACCATATCTCCTCGGGCCCAATTATCAAATTTGGTGTGTGAAGATGAAGGCTCATATTCAATCCATCGATGAGGATTATTGGAAGCTTATGGAGAAGCCCTTTCGCGCACCTACCACTTCCGTACATGAATGGACAAATGAGCAAAGAGAATTGGTGGGGAAACATCAAGAGGTAATGGATATATTTCTTGATTATTTAACTTATGACATTCTTATGCATGTGTCCAAGGCAACAACGGCATATCAAATATGGCACATGCTAGCGGAGCAAGAAGAGTCCACCTCGGAGTGTTCTTCCTCCAATGATGAAAGAGATTCATTCATGGGCTTGATGGCACAAGAGGACGACTCGAGTGACGAATCAAGCGACTCAAGTGAAAGCGATAGCGACGATGAAGAGGTAACAACGGATGATCTTAAAATTGAACTTAAGCAATTATTTGATAAATATTAAAAGCTTATGCATAAATATTATGATGCTAAGAATAAAATTACTAGTCTCCCTAACACATCTTCATGTAGCACCTCTAACAATGACACCATTGTTGAGACACTCGCTATTGAGAAAGCAAGTTTGCTTACTCAAAATGGCATGTTGAGAAATGAGGTGGAGTCCTTCAAATCTCAACTTGATCGTGTTTCCATTGTGAATAGTAACGATCTTGAGATTGAAAATCTTCAATCTCAAAACACTTGTTTGGGCATTGAGAATGAGAATCTCAAATCCCAAGTGCACGAGCTCACCACACATGCATCCATCTTGAATGCACGCACCTCCTATAGTGAAGCAACTATAGATTTAGTGAGGCCATCCTCCGGTGCATCCACGAGTGGTGTCTATAACAACTTGGGTAGTTCTACTACTAAGGAAACCACCACTCCTATTCCTCCCTCCTTTGGAAAGAAACCTACTTTAGGTCGACATCAAAGGAAGGGACATGCTTTCATGTACACCAATACACGTAGGAATGCATCCACTCCTCACATTTCTACTAATGATGGTTTCTATGTTTCACACCCACGAGCACGTGCAAACACTCATTTGAGACACTCTTATGCACGTACTCATGCTCATGCACCTTCATATGCGTATGATCACACATCACATCCACATGTGCATGCTTATTCTCATGATCATCATCATGCATACACACCTCATATTCATCCACGTATGTATGCAACACCACACCATGGATCATTTGCCCATCATCATGCTTTTGCACAACACAATGTTCCTCATGTTCTTGTTAGATCTCATGCTCCTATGCCACATGCACCACGTAGAAATCAACCTTTTGTGCATGCAACCACTAGGAAGAGGATTCCCAAATCATACACTATTTGGGGTCCTAAGAACACTAGCATTCATGCTAAGGATATGTATGTGCAATCTTATATTAATGATATTATTATGAATGATGATTATGTTGGGAAATCACGGTCCTCTTGGACTTGGTTTCCGAAGGGTTAGTTTTCGTTGACCCTTCATTGCTTGGTACCATAAGTTTATATTCATTTTATGGGTACCAAAGCATTTGTGTTAAGAATTGATTTATTCTTTTGTTTGCATTTTGGCCTTACATGCTCATGTGTGATTAGAAACATAAATTCATATTGAATTTAATTTCCATTGCATGATTATTTATAAATCATTGTGTTTATGATTTTCATATTTAGAATATTTAATATTTCTTCTTGCAACACATGCGTTGGCTCATATTCATGTTTTGTTGCATGTGATACATGTCATGCGTTTGGATTATAATATATATATATATACTTATTTTTGGTATAATTGGTATATGCATGTATTTGGTTAAATATTTATCTTGTAACATGATTACATGTTTCATTAATATTGTGTATGATTACACTAAGATATGGGTTATACTAATTTGAATTTAGTTTGTTAAACTTGTTGACTAACCCATAGGATCCAAAAAGGTTTTTGGATACCAAAATTATGTTTTCTAGGTTCAATCCACATTGGGATACCAACCCTACCAACTCCTTGATTTGCAAAGATTTTCATTCAAATGGAGTTGTTGGTGCTTAAGTGATGCACCAAAGTAGGGGGAGCTTAATGTTGTAAGTATATTCTTACATTTGGTTTCAATGTGTGTTGGATACATGTAGATGTCACTTTGTGTTTGAGACTATCTCATGCATATTCTATGTTTGCATATTGTGTGCCTCATATGTCATTCATGTCTATGTGTTTCACGTGTGTCAAATTCTTGACCAATGTGCATTGTGTATTCATAATCCTTACTCATATGTTTATTCGAGGATTATTTATAACATGTGGCTTAAATATTTTCATGTTAGAACTAATGCTCATTTGCATGTTTCACACATGGGACACGCTTATATTTATGTTCCACTTCACAAGCGTGCATCCCAACTTCCTACTCATGCCTCTACAACCTCTTCTTAAGAATCCCAAATCACTATCTTTTGGATTCCTAAGATTGTTTCTAGGCATGGTATGAACACACATATAGAATCGTATATTAGGAATGACATATTCTATTGCGACTCATATTGCGTTTCATTGCTTGGGTACCATGCTTGTATGATTATCTTTTTGTACCCATATATGTATGTGAGTTCGTCCTCTACTCCCAAGTTTGCTTAGTTTGTAAAATTTTGAGGGAGTATGACATGTTTGATTGCTATCAGGACATTACATTTGGTATCAGATTAGTTGAGTTCGTCCACTACCCCCAACATGATTATATGCCATTACATTTCTCTCATATTATGTTGTGCATATAGATTAGTTGATTTCTCTAACCCTTGGTGATTTTCTATCTTGTTGATATGCCAAAGGAAAGAGAAATTTGGTTTTGAAAATTAATACTTTATGCTTTTCATGCACTCTCTTTGTGGTATTACTTTTCATGTCTTCCTTCAATATGTGTTGTGCTGTGAATGTTTATTTTGTGCACATATGCATATTGAACGAGGAATCTTTCTAGCACACACTATTGTATTAGATATGTGTATTCATAATGATGTTGCTTGACTAAATCATATGCATAGGAATTATTAGTCTATGTGTTTCTAATTTCTAATGATTGAGAATTGTTAATTCCTTATATGTATGATTTTCGTGATTATAATAACTCCTATTAATGCATGTCATGCATTTCTATTGATGAGTGTTATTTACAATTGGTAAATGATTGGTTATTGGACTACTTGATTTTGTTCATTAACCTATTGGATCCAAAAAGTTTTTGGATACCACTAATTGTTGAATTGTCAGATTGTTGTGCAAGATGCCTATCCTACACACTCTTTGGTTTACAAATGATGGATCAATTCAAAGGAAAGGATGGTGCATTGGAGATGCACACATATAGGGAGAGCTAAATGGTTGTAAGTATGTGTTTTGTATAATTGGTATTTTAATATATTGGTTTTGACTACCATGTTTACAATTGGTATTTTAAAATATTCGATTTGTGTAATATAGCCTACTTCTTCATTAGCTCATTCTTGTCATAGCCTCATGAAAATTGTTTGTTTATGTGACTGCCATGTTCATGTATGTCATGTATGTCTTATTACGACTCATGTATCATGGTAGCTATAACATTCATATAATGATTTGGTTAGTTGTTTATTAATGTTCATATCTTTGGAACTCGTTGTCATCACACATCGTATTCCTCACATGCATGCTTCTGTGTGAAGATTGTTATATGTTCTGGATATTATAACTGATATGTATGACATGCTTGCTTGTTTATTAGACTGTATTAAGTATATTGATCTTAATCTTCATTGAAATTTTTTCAATTCCTTCATTTAAGATTCATTTCTTGCTGGCATGCTATACTTCATCACGTTATACATAATTCATGCCATGTATAAGATTAATGACTTAGGATCTTTATGCAAATTTGTTCATTGTATCACCACACATTTCATACTTTTCTTATAGTTTGTATGATTATCTTTATGAGACGTATTGATATGATTTGGGGTGATCAATGTGTGTTACTTGTCATTTTAATTACTTCATGACTGTTGTTTAGCTATGATTTTATTCAAGAGATCTTTCATGTCTATAGCTAAATCTTTCATGGATGATATTTTCACAAGTGACATAATATACATTCATATTAGTTAGTGATCTTCATGCAATATTTCTCACTATGTCATCTCTCATCTCACGCTCATATTTTATGCTATTTTGATGAGATGTTAGAGATAAATGTGCTTTACACGATCACATAAGCTTTATATTGTGTTTGATGATATGTATATTCTGTCAAAGATATTCTTCCATGAATATATCTTGATGCACTATGACTTCTTTTATGCTACCTCCGATTATATTGTGCTTACACAAGTCTTTTTATTCTATTCGCACAATTGGTATGCATGCTTGCGATGTTCATGATAACTTTACTCGTTTATGACCTACCTTGTGACTTTGATCGTAGACTATCTTCATGCCTTTGCTCAAAAGATATTTTGTCACATTATGCCTTATGTTAAATCCTTTGTGATAATTGAGCTAGGATGAAATCATGTCTCTATTTGTTCACTTTGTTTCCTTCTCAAGTAATATCATGATTTTGACAGTATTTGCATGCTTTCCATACTCTGTTATATTACAATTGGTATCATCTCTACATATCATATTTACATTTGGTATCATATTTACAATTGTTAGACTATTTATATTGGATATCATCTTTACATGATCTTGTTTGATGCTAGTTTTGAGCGTATGATATAGTGCTTATCTTCCACTTGCTCATGGCATTCCATGCTTATCTTTGACTCATTATGTGAGTATCTATTCTGGAATACATGCTAGTACTATGGTCCTTTTGAACATTGGTTCAATTAGTATCTTAGTGTACTAGAATTGTGTATGCCATATGTTTTATGATGTTACTATCTCTATTTTGGCATAACACTTTTACGTGATATAAATATTTGATGTTCATTTTTCCTTGTATCACCTTGTCACCCCACATCGCACACTTCACTTATATTTGGTATGCTTACTTTTGGAGATGCTTTGTGGAGGTTAGATGGAGATACTTTTGGAGATGACTTGGTATGTCTACATTTGGTTTCTCATGCCATTATACTTAATTTGTGTTATTATATTATAACATAAATTGAAGGTGATTACAATTGGTATTGATTATATTGATTACATTGTGTATGAAAACAAGTTTGTTTACTTCGTCGTCTGACGATTATATTGATTAAATATATTTTCTTGTATGAAAACATAGAATTGTTTTCCATGCACTAAATTTTGCTTGATATATCTTACCAAGTATACAATTGATTTCACAGGAATGTCTATCACATTATGCTTAATGTTATAAATTTTGTGATAATTAAGTTTGTCTGTGTGCTTGACACTATTTAATCACTTGTTTTTCTTTCACAAGTGATGTCATGATTTTTGCATTGTAACTTTTCTAACACTGCTCACATTACTCTTTACAATTAGTATCTATTGTAATCCTTTATCACATATGCTTATTGCTTATCTTTCTGTGATAATGGAGGGTGATTGAGTTGTTGTTGGATATGTGCTATTGCATTTGATATCTTTATTTCGATGTCATGTTTTCAATTGGTAACTTTACATTAGAAAACTTTACAATTGGTTACAATTGATATACCTTTACGTTTTCCACTCTATTGTTGCATTTGTTGTTACTATGCCCCCATATCTTTTTGTTAATGACAAAGGGGGAGAGAAATAAATAAGACGTGCTTATTAAATGTTGAGTGTTAAACAATAACTTGAATCATATAGACTTTATGTATGATTGTTCATGTATATGATTCAGGGGGAGCATTGGTGATTACCTTGGTTTGTATAGATTACATTTAATATATGTTGGTAATCATGCTCATGTTTATGATGTGTATCACCTACATGATTTGTTTTGTGCATGCATATTATTTCTGGTCATTCATGCGATATATACACAACCTCAGGTGATACACACACTTTAACTGCTGAATGATGCTATTGATTATTGATATTAACTTGATTGGCATCATTGCAGGGGGAGTAAGTATATTTAATGCACAATTATTTGTTTTGTTTATATTTGGTTTGTCATCATCAAAAAGGGGGAGAATGTTGAGTATTGGACTCTCCACCTTGATTTTGACGATGATCAAACACAAATCATTGTAACTAACTCTTATGATTGCAATTAGCTAAAAAGTCACCAATTAGATTCAAGAAGATCAAAAGTGACTACACGTGTTGATTCAAGTGGAGAACTTGGTAGATCAACAAAAGTGAAGCATTGGCTTGAAGAACTCAAAGGCTACTTCAAACCTCAAGCCAATGGCATCAACAAATGAATGGAGATTCAATCCAAAGAGAAGAAAGGAATGGATGAGTCAAAAGCTTCGAAGATTATGACGGTGAAGATATTCAAGTCATTCAACCAAAAGACTCAAGTCCATGAAGAATTATGGAGATCATCGCCAAAGTAATTTGTTCATCTCAAGCGATGTCCCAAGACTTCCTCAGAACGCGTGATCGTTGTGCCTGGAGCTTCGTTGAAGCTCAAGGAGTATTCATGAAGTCAAGGGATTCGGATTCTCCATGTTGAAGCTTTGAAGACGGTTTGTCGTGTTTACTTTTATGTCTTCTAGCTTCGGTTTAGTGGAATGTTAAGCCTTGAGTAGTACCTGCCTAGAAATCTTCATAACGTTCATATCTTATCTCTAGGATTGCCTTAGAAGCCATTAGAAACTTTCCTGTAGCTTATCGCTTCATTTATTGGCTTCTTATGCATCTTAGTTGGTTCAAGTAGAAGAACCAACCGACTAGATGACGATCTAATCGGTTGGAAATCCTTCTTGAACCGACTAGATATCCTAGCTCAACACAGCCCATTCACTGTTGGTCAATTAGTCGGTCCGAGAAGGTTCACCGACCGACTAGATGACGATTTAGTCGGTTGGAAATCCTACTCAGACCGACTAGTTATCCTAATCAATTGAAGACAATTTGTTGACCAATTAGTCAGTCCAAGAAGGCTCACCGACCGACTAAATGACGATCTAGTCGGTTGGTGTTTCTTATCAGACCGACTAGTTTTTCTTGTGAAATTCGACCTTTGCACTGTTGTCCAGTTAGTTGGTTCAAGAAGGATGGTTAATGCATTAAATGACAATCTAGTCGGTTGATGATCCTTCTTAGACCGACTAGTTTCAAATCTAGTCGGCCCAAGAAGGTTCGCTGACCGACTAGTTGTCAATCTAGTCGGTTGATGATCCTTCTTAGACCGACTAGTTCTTACCCAGATTTCACCATCTTCTCTGTTAACCATCTAGTCGGTCTAATAAGGTTCACTGACCGACTAGTTGTCAATCTAGTCGGTTGATGACCCTTCTTAGACCGATTAAGCAGCTTCAGAAATAGATCCGTTGGGCATTTAATGCCACGAATTTTGTGACCGTTTTCTCTCTTCCCTATATAAGTTTGTGTGCTTCTAACCAGGGATCTAAGGCTGAAATTAGAGACATTTTCACACCTTTGAGAAGAGCCATTCATTCTCATTTCTAAGCTCTCTCATCTCACAAGAATCTCTCTCTTACTCTTTGAGCACTAATTCCTCAAGAGAGATTCTCATTCCTTGTGAGCTTCTCAAGCTAAGAGCTTGAATCCAAGTCACCAACTCCTCCCTAGCCATCTATTGCTGCTCATCTTGGTGGAGCTAGGTTTTGGTGATCTCATCTTCCTCAAAATCCATTCTTGCCCTAAATTGGTAAGTATTTCTCAAGGCATTGGATTTTGTGGTAAGAAGTTTTATATTTCATTCTTTATACTTCTTAATTGTTGTATACTCACGGTGGTGAGAGGATTGGTTTGATCCCAAGTTGTGGGAGTCAAGATTTAGTTTTTGCTTTCGGTTTGTGAGAGTGGGCTTAGTCCCAAGTTATGGGATTAAGGACTTTGCGTCTTCTCGGGTTGTGGGATACACGGACATCAATTGTAGGTCGATTTTGTTTGTCTCCAACTAATGATCTGTCCTTCGACAACGGGGGCTCCTCGAAAAAAAGGGACGAGACCTGCTCCGTACTAGATCGTATCTTTCTCCCATTTCCCGCCCACGCAATTGGTCTATCGCGATGTAGAGCAACAGATGGAGGAATTTGACTATTAACAAAAATTTTCATATCTGGTTGGTGGGCAGGCTGCCATCCCATGATCCGCTTTCGTATCTTGAAATGCCACTTCGTAATATCAGCTTTCCAGGGCAGTGCTTCTTTCTTTTGAGCTTAATAGGACTTTTGAATCGAACCTATACTTTATGGGGTTTTCACAAGTGGGACAAAGGAAATCTCTAGCGGTTTGCTAGAGTATCCGGAGGGGATCCGGGTGTTGCTGGAGTAGGGCACCGGTAACAAGTCGGGGAGACTTGGGTGGCACCGAACCAGGATACATTGCATGTTAGCTTTGCATTCTTGCTTGGGTTGTTGTTCATTTATTACATTCTGCATTTGTTGGTTAAGTAGGGTTTTATTTGGCGTAAATTCCTTATAATTCTATAAAACACTATTCACCCCCCTCTAGTGTTTGTTCCTCATAGCACAGGGTCACTACATCTTGATCCTCGTGTAGGGTTGGTTGGGTCCTTGTGTAGGGCATAAATCCTCTTGGTGGGGTATCTCCTTGTAAGATTTGTATTCACTTCTCTTTGGGGGAATATAGTGAATATTGGTGTGGCTGGACGTATACAAGCTTTGGGAATCAGGGTAAAATCTTGTGTTTGCGTTTGGATTGATTGTGTCAATTATTTCCTCTTGCATTTATAATTTCACATTTGCAAGTTTAACTTTAATTGGACAATTTTATTGCCATTACACTATTCACCCCCTCTAGTGTGTATTGTTAGTATTGCAAGGGTAAGGTGATACTTACAATATACACTCAAAAGGATATTAGTACCAAATATGTTGCTAATCATCAAAACTAACATGGAGTACTCGATATTCAACATTCTCCCCCTTTTTGATAATGAAAACATATTGCATACAACACATGAAATTATGCAATGCATGATTGTATTTGTCTATATATATATATATATATATATATATATATATATATATATATATATATATATATATATGTCCTCTTTGGTGTAGTCGTGGTGGTCTCGCATTCTTCAGGCGCCAGATCTCGCAATCTTCAGGCGCAGGTCTCATTTGATCGGATCTGGGCACTATTCGCTGGCTCTGAGAAGTTCTACTGCGGTACGGATCTGGACTCGGCGACGTTGTCTTCCCTGGCTCCGGATATACTCAGAGTGGTGTCTCCCTGTGGAATCGCCTTCCTTCTGGTCTACTCCGGTGCCCTGTTCGTCGGTGCCAGATGCCTTGGTTTTGGCGCTGACGCCCTGCTCTACCTTTTCCACCTGTTGATCTGCTCCGGTCTTGTCGTTGGTCACCGATCAGCTGATCTGCTCCGATGTCCCTCGCTCCCCTGTTCTCCTTTTCCCCCCTTTTGGGCGACGCTGTGATTCCTCCGACTTCGGTGAATGGCGGGGCTGACGTTGTCACTCCCTCCGACGGAGGCGGTGTTGATCCCCCCTGGTTCCCTTTCGTGAACCGTAGGCATCCCCCCTCTGCTGGCGGTGGCTGGAAACCGGTTCGCGGCAGTGGTAGGCATCCGGGTCGTGGCGGCGACCGTTCTTCTGGGCTGGGTGATGGCGCTGCTATCCCTCCTTTGTCGGTGCCCCATGGTGCTGGTGGCAGTACTCAGCCCCCCTCTGCTTCTACTTTGAGATCTCATGTTCCCCAGGTGTTCGGTCGAATGCCGGGGCCGACTGCACCCTCCATCCGCCGATCGTCCTACGTCTCAACAACATCATATAGCGCTATCTGCGCCCCCAGAGGTCCTCCATCGCCCAACTTCAGACTGGACTTCTCCCCCCCTTCCCTAGTTGGTGATGATGTTTTCGTCGACATCTTGCCGTCCGACATTGCTATGGCTGCCGATCAATGGGTGCACACTCTTGTCGGCTATTTCGTCGGGCCCCGGCCCTATAATGGGCGCCTTACATCCTGGCTTGCTAGGACCTGGAAGCCCAAGGCCGAAGTTCACCTCCACTCCAAAGAAAACGGGTTTTTCTTTTTCAAGTTTGACTCGGAAGAGGATTGTGGCGACGTCCTCCGTGGAGGGCCTTGGCTCCTGGATGGCTGCCTCCTCGTGCTAAGGCGTTGGACCCCTCACATCGGCCTAGACCACGACCTTCTCTCCTCCGTGCCGCTGTGGGTCCGCTTCCCCCAGCTCCCATTGCAATTTTGGTCCACTCCCATTCTCGGCAAGTTGGCGAGTGCTGTAGGGCGCCCCCTCTTCACCGACGCTACCACTGCTAATGCATCTCGCCTCTCTTTCGCCCGATGTTTTGTTGAGGTTGACACTGCCTTGGATTTCCCTACTTCCATTTCGGCCCGTCTTGCCGATGGCTCGGTCATCCCGGTGGTGGTGGAGTATGAGCGCATCCTTCCCCTCTGTTCGCACTGCCGTTGTTTCGACCACGACATCCGCCAGTGTGCTGCCTCGTCTCGCCCTGCTGTGCCTCCGAGTGATGGGGGTATTCAGTAGCAGCCCTCTCCCCCTCGGAGATCTGTGCCTCCTTCGGTTGATTCGGCTGCTCCTGTCCTGAATCCACAGTCTGGCCCTCTTCTCTCTCCCCCTAGTGATGGCACTGGGTCCTCCCTGGCTTCAGCTGTTGCTAATGTTGATTTCGCTCCTGATGAGGATGATCTTCTCGACTCGGATGTTGAGGTGGAGATAGTCGACGTTGCGGGCGAGCCGTCCTGCACTGCTGCAGGCGACAGAGGGGTTGTAGTTGTGTCTTCTGTCGTCTTGGGTGTTGGTCATTTGTTGGCGGAGGGGGGTGGTGTTGTGGGTGATGTTATAGGGGTCCCTGCTGTTACCCTGGGTGAGGGAGAGATTGGCTTGGCTGAGGGATGTGCTGTCACGGGTGAAGTTAGCTTGGTTCAAGCTGTTGCCTTGGAAGAGGGGGAGGTTGATATTGGGGTAGTTGGTGATTCTGGCGTCCTGGATGACTCTGATGATGGTTTGTCGTTGGATGAAGATTTGGATGACGTTACTGATGAGGAGCCCATCGTTAATGACCTCAACCGTACTGATGAGCAGGACGAATGGATTGCGGAGGTGGAGCGTCTCAGTGCCCTCCTCCCCAATGTCCCGATGTCCGTCCAGCGATGCGCTCGTCGGCCCTGCCGGCGGAGCCTCCGGATCATGCAGAGTTCCCTTCGTTGACTATTGGTTGTTAGTATGGGTCTCAGCTAGAGAGTTGTCTGTGGTGGCCGTTGCCTTGGATTGCGGCCTGGTTGTGTGATGTCTGCCCTAGTTGGGAGCGTGGTTGGGTGTTGATTGGAGGCTTCGGGCCTAGGTTTTTGGGTGTTGGCCTTGCCACCTCCTTTTTCCCCTAGGCTCGTTTTCTTCCTCCTTTCTGTGTTTGTTTGTACTGCTGGATCCGTCTCCCCTATCCTGGTGCTTGGTGTATGCTTTTATGAGCCTCTCCCATGTCTGTATAGTGGTTGGCTGGCCCGGCTAGTTTCCTTTCTATTCTTAATATACTTACCTTTCAATATATGTGTGTGTGTGTGTGTGTGTGTGTGTGTGTGTGTGTGTCTCTCTCTCTCTCTCTCTCTCTCTCTCCCACCGGCATAATCGGTATATTACTCTCTCCCTAAGAATACTCTCTTCCCCATATAAAATATAGCGACTTAATAGTTTACTCCCCCTAAACAGGTGATCCTCTTGGCATAAAATTTTCACAAAAAAATATGTGAAATGAGGTGAAAAGTGTCAAAAATGATATCATATGCAAAAAATTATACACAAAAGATAATTTTCTTACAATCCTTTTGCATTAGCTCCCCCTGAAGATATGCATCATATCAATTGGGTCTCCCACTTAAAACATCCATATTCTTTGAAGTCCATATGGAGCTTAGCTACTAATCCCATCAAAATTGAGTACCTAAAAAATCTAACAAATATTTTGGTACCCTTTTGCTTTCGGGTCGAAGAGATTAGTCATGGAGATAATCTTACACATGAGAATCTAAAAATAGACAATAAACATGGATACTCAACATTATTGGGTTCAAATATATAATCATTTAATATGAATCGAGACCCATTTAGGATCGGATTTCCTAGAATCCACATGCATGTAATTTCTATAATTATGGACATTATTCAAAAAAAATTGTAAATATAAGCATTTTTAACAAAATCACATGCATTCTTTGGAACCCACATATAAATCACATGAATCTTATCATGATGTAGTGTATATGGTTTCACAAAGTGCCAATGATGCATCTTAAAAGATTTATCAACATATACATGATGCAAAGCATTGGATCTAACATTCTTCTTGCATGCTAACTTTCTACACATAAAGGCATAATTCTTTTTAGCATATTGAGCTTGCAAACTAACAGATTTTTTTAGAATTAACAACATTTATAGTAATAGAATCATGCTTGCATGAAGAACTTATGCTAACATTGCTCTTAATCAAACTATTATACTTAAGAACAAATTCTTCATGCTTGATCTTACTCAAAGATAAATCTGTAGTGAGAATATCAATTATAGCATTAAAATCTTTCATAAGCAAGTATTATCAACTCTTAATTTCTCAATCAACAAATTAGTAGCATAAAATTTAGAAAGTAGACATACTATGCTCAGGCATCAAACAATCATGATCATGCAACAAGATATCATGCTTATCTTTTAAATAATCATAATCACGCTTCAATGATTCATATTTATTTTTGCAATATTCTTATAATATTTAAGTAAATCATTGTAAGCATCATTAGAGGTAGAGTTTACCTCATCACTATCTTCTTGTGACATGAAGCACATGATTTCCTCTTTTTGTTGTGCTCCCTCTTCTTCTTTAGAGAATGAATCATTTGAGGTGGATTCTTTATAACCCTCAAGAATGTGACATAATTGGTTTGCACTAGTTTAGCCTAACACATAACTTAAGACATTGTCAAATAAAAATGAAAATAAATTTTTTAATACCTTCTCATTGAGGGTGGTCATTCTTTTCTCTTCATTAGACCACTTGAGATGTGTGTTGTAGGTTTGCAAAAAGATACCTCCACGAGACTCCACATATCATAATCAATGGATTCGATGTAGTACTTCATTCGGTTATTCCATTGACCATAGGGAATGCTGTCGAACATTTAGGATCTCAATGTATCATCTCCATAAGGCATGTCACTTATTGACGACATCCAAGTACCAAGCTCTAATACCACATTTTGTGATCCTCCCTGGATGGAAAATAGAACACTAGAGGGGGGATGAATGGTGTTCTTGAAATTATAAAATTCCCTCTTAGAATTCTACTTAAGTTATTAAATGGAGTTACCCAAATAAAACTTAATCAACAAAAGTGTTTGCAATAATAAAGAGTAATGCAGATGCTAAAAGATTGCAAGTACACAATGAGCACAAACACAAAGACAATCACAAACACTAGTGTTTATCCTAGTTGAGGACACTTCCCATATATCCAGCAACACGTCCACTCTCAGGACAAAAGATCCACTAACACCTCTCAAAAGAGACAACATGTACAATGAGTACACCACGTTCCAATTGGAACAAACACGTCCACGATGGACAACACGTCTCTAAAGAGACTATACCTCACACAAATGAGAAAATAAATGCTTGCAATCTTCTTTTACATTAACCAAATATTGAAGAGCCCTTGTGTGATGTTGTGAGGCTATAGTGGATCTCCAAATGAAGATAGAATGAAGCTCTTAGAGATCTAGAATTTGGCCTTGAATGATTTTGAAAATTCTTTAACACGTATGCCAATGATGAGGATTTTTTCTTAAAAGCTTTTGAACGTAAAAACACTTTTTCTCTTGAAAAATTTGATCAATAATGTTAGCAAAAAGCCTCAGCAATCTCAGGTTATAAAGGGGTAAAAAACGTTGAAAATTGTTTCCAAAAACACTTCTACAAATTGATTAAAAGTCAACTTTCCATAAATCGTAGAACTGTGTCTTTTCTGTCCGTTGGGCTGATGGTAGTCGACTACAGTTCAAATGGTAGTCGACTCCCAAACAACTATGGTCGATTCCTGAAAGAGCTGTAGTCAACTATTTCATGGAACAATGAGTACTGAATGAAAAGTAGTTGACTCCTACTAAAGGAGTAGTCGATTATTTAGTAGATACATAGAAAAGTATTTTAAAAACTTAAGAAATGTATTTTAGAACATTAAAAATGTTTTTAAAACATTTTATGTATGTTCTAAGTGTGAGAGAGCTTTAACAAAGACTTTATCTTGCTGCCAATATATAAAATAAAATTACATCAAAAATGAATTATTACATAAGCTTCTTGTTACAATTTGCTCTTCATTGCCTTTTCTTGGTTGCCTTTGAAGTTCGTGGTCTTTGTTGGCTTTAATTCTCCTTGATTTGCATTAATTGATCATGAAAGCTCAATATCTACACATAAACACTCAAAAGGATATTAGTACCAAATATGTTGCTCATCATCAATACTAACATGGGATACTCAATATTCAACAATAATATGGTTATATATTTTTTGCATGAATCCACGTGGAATAAATCCTTGCATGGAACTGTGGGGTGGGAAAATCACACATCAAGTGCTCTTATGCATGAGTTGAACATGAACCCCAAAGGCCATGTGCAAAAATCTTGGGGATAATATATTCTCTATTGTTTTTCCTGCAACACCAGGTCACACATGGAGACCTTTAATTATTCCCTTTTGTGCTCACTTTTGGCTGCACCGATTTATCCCTAAGCCGCACCATTATTTAAAGAGAGAGAGGAGGAATTCGACTTGAATCCTACTTTATCCAATCACATGCTTAGAAGAAAACACAAAGAAAAGGTTTTCACACTCATATTAGGAATCTTGATTTCAATCCAAATCTTATCCTAATATAAATTCAAATCAAAACTCTCGTGAATATCCTAACACTTAGGAATTCATATTAAAGTCAAAATATATTAGTTTGGGTTTGTTTTGGATCCAACAATTGAATCAAACCGCACCCAAACGTTGAACCTTAACCCCTTGAGCAACTTGGCCAATAGTGTTTATTCACTAGTTGACTAGTGCCCAGATAGTCGACTAGTGCTAAAGCACTTGTCGATTAGCTCGCTCAATGTTTTTCCTGTAGGCTGGTTAGTCAGCTACTGAATCATCATTAGTCAACTAACCACCTTTTAATGGTTTGGTTTGGAGTTTTCTACTTTTGCTTGGATCATTCGTAACTCTTTACAAATCATTCCATAGTGCACTCACTATACAGTTATGAAGCTTGTATCTAAACAATTTAGATCAAGTAGCCAAAGATTGAAAATTCAAAATTTTCTTAACTAGCTATCTTGTCTAGGAACTACTATTGATCTAAGAATTATATCGCTGATAAATAAAACATAAAGGTCATACATTTGCACGAATATATTCAAGCGATATTCTTGGATCCTTAAACTCTTTTAGTGAAGACTAGAAGTGTCGTGTTCATCTACTCCTTTCCTTTAACTGCGCCTTAGATGAATCACGAGATGAAGAACACTTCCATGAATCTAACCCCTTCCTTGCTTTGCTAGAACGACGAAGAAGGAGAAGGACAAACACAGATTTGTTCTTACGAAAGAAAGCTCAAATATAATGGCATGCCCCAAGGGGTTGGGATAGCCTCATAGTTATAGGACTTGGGGAACGCCAAATCAAATTTAGATTGAGTATTCGCCTTGTACCCAACCTCTCTCCAAGTAGAATTGGCATCCCAAATGAGTTCCTAATGCATTGAGACTCTTGGACATGAATAGGAGTGGATTACCAAATGAATCACGGCTCAAATTCACGTCCTGCCATATCAGCATTAGTCAGCTAGTCGACTAGCTACTGTAACTAGTTGACTAGGCAACTCTCTGTAACTTTACAGTCTGCCTACTAGATTAGTGCCTTAGCACTAGTCGACTAGCTGCTGATTAGCCGACTAGTGCTAAAGCACTAGTTGACTAGTCTATACTGACTAGCTCTGTTCTACTTTTCTGATTACAATACTTTATTATCTAATCACTTAGAGTTTCTTCCTTCATTTTCTGTGCGTAATCCATCATCAGCATGAGATAATAATAGCCTGATTTATACTACAGCTGTGAACATGATCCCCATCGTGTTAATGATCGGTAGCGGCCCTAGCAGAGCGTACCGACCCCATTTCAGAACCGTCATTATTTGGTTTGGAGGTCTAGAATTCCTCCATGATAATCTGGGCCTTACTGTGACAGATTTTGAGCAATTCGGTCCCTTCGTCATCACTATGTCACTAGATGTCTAGGGTATAGTATCGAGTCAACCCCCACTACACCTTAAACCATTTAAGTCAAATTTGATCGCATAGTCAATGGTTGGATGACACTTATTAACTCGTTAACAAGTTCATCTCTTACCCTGGCCATGGATTTACTATGGATCTATTTACTCGACTATGACACTAACCTCCCAGTACAAGAGGAGACGAATCCCGGCAGTACGGACACTCCCTTCACATGCTTCTAATTATACCCAGCAGATATCTACATGTCAGCTATAGAGCCAAGATTCGATATCTACCAAAGTATGGTCTTTCACATGCAAGGTCCTTTAGTACATCCTTGGTCAAAAGACTAACATGTACATACTGCCACCAGAGATCTTTTGTTGACATTAAAAGTAAAGTAACCCTACAGAAGTATCTCTGGCGAGTCGTTCTGTGAACTTGTTCTCCCAACACGCATTTGTGTATTATTTAACGATGTCTCCACATACAGTGACTCTTGCGGCTAGTCACTACCATCCAATAGTATGATCAATACACATTGGTCTAACCGAAATATCGATGTCTCGTCTTGATATTCCTCCAACCATGAACATTTCTAGACATATGATCGATGGACACATTGGCCTTATTATCATGATCTCCATTATGATCCTAATATTCCTCTCATAAGTCTTGGGACATTTTCCATGCATGTAATCATAATAAACAACCATGAGATTTAACATAGAGGATACCATAGATAAATATCACCAAATAGCGTACTATCATTTCGAATGAGATGTCTCTTTACAATTACAATAATTTTCTTAAGGGCATACATTTACCAATACTCGCATCTCGTTACGATGTGCATTCTCTCCCTAATAAGCTCGATTACAACACTTGTGATTGGTCCCAAAAATCACATGTACATGAAGCTCATTCCATAGTTTCTCGTGTGAGGTCGTAACCTGTGTATGACTTTAATAGCCCGATTCCAACACGTATGATCATATCATGTTCAAGATACAACAGAGTTGCTAGCCATGCATACCGTCACCCTCGTTAAGGAATCATCGTTGATGGGTTACTATATAGACTGAAATCTCTTCGGATTAAATCCGGGGCACTACAGTGATAGATTTCGTATTGTCCGATCCCTTCGTCATCGCTATGTTGCTAAGATGTCTACATACGGATATTTGTTAAACCCCATTACACCTTAAACCTTGAGTGGAATGCGACCCTATAGTTTGAGGTTAAGATACAACTTGTTACATTAACAAGTGTATTTGTCTACCTTGGTCAAGGACTTAACTATGGATTGCACTAGACTCTCTATGTCACTAGCCTTCCATACCGGATGAGGTGAATCCCATCTTGATGGCTACTCCCTTTGCACACTTCCGACTATACCCAACGAGTATCTACATATCGAGTGTATACCGATCTTTGATAAAAGCCTAAGTATAGCCTTACATAAGGTCTTCAAGCACATCTCAGGTAATAAGGACTATGCAGCACCTAATCACCTGTGAGCTTCTGTTGGCAGTCATAGTATGATGCTGTTTAGAAGCTTGTCGATGAGTCATTCTATGAACTTTTCCCCAACAAACACATGTACATTATCTAATAATGTCTCCACACCGAGTGACTATGAGGCCAGTCAATACCATCCGATAGTATAGATTAATGCACACTGGTCTAACTGGAACATCGATGTCCCGTCTCGACATTCCTCTGACTAGGAACAATTCTGGACATATGATCGACGGACACATTGGCCTCATTATCATGACGTCATCATGATCCCAATGTTCATCTCATAAGTGTTGAGTATTGATTCCCCGAATTTTGTTTTGATGATGAGCAAACATAAATATCGTGAACTAACACTGTGTAGACGCAGTTATGGAGATCGTCGCCAAAAGTCTACGTATATCAAAAGCGATGTCTCAAGACTTCTCAAAGTGTGTGATCGTGTGCCTGAAGCTTCATTGAAGCTCAAGGACCATTATTGAAGTCAAGAGATTCGGATCGAAGCGATTGAAGACGGTTCATCAAGGTTTATTTTATAATTTTCTAGTTTCTTTCTGTAGAATGTTAAGCCTTGAGGAGGTCTTACATTATTAGAGCTAGGATTATCATAGAAGCCCATAGAATCTTTCCCGAAGCCTTACGCTTCTCATCGCGGCTTCTTGTGCATGTTAGTTGGCTCAAGAAGAAAAACCAACCGACTAGATGGCAATCTAGTCGGTCGAAAATGCTTCTTGAACCGACTAGAATGCCTTGTTCATTTTCAGCTCAGTTACTGTTTACAGTTAGTCGGTCCAAGAAGGTTCACCGACCGACTAGTTGTCAAACTAGTCGGTTAGGAATCCTTCTTAGACCGACTAGTTGAGCTTTCATTTTCCTGCCTAACTTACTGTTTACAGTTAGTCGGTCAAAGCACAACGACGGACCGACTAGTTGAGAAACTAGTCGGTTGGAATTTGTTCTTAAACTGACTAGTTGTCCTTGACTTCAGCCTATACTATTTCGACTCTTAGTCGGTCAAAGAACACTCACCGACCGACTAGTTGTGAAACTAGTCGGTTGGCAAGTCTTCTTAGACCGACTAGTTCTTTAAGTCTAAACTTTCTCTTTTGGGTGTTCACCTTTTAGTCGGTCCATGTTGAATCACCGACCGACTAGATGTGAATCTAGTCGGTCAGTGATCCTTCTTTGACCGACTAGTCTGCTTCAGAATAGATCTGTTGGAGCATTAATTGCCACGATTTTTGCTCTCTCTTTCCTCTATTCTATATATACTTGAAGGGCTGCTTTCATAGCATTCAAGGCTGATATTTATTGAAGTTTAGAGATCAAAGAGAAGCAATTAATTCTCATTCAAAGCTTATTCATTTCTCACTAGAATCTCTCTCTCACTCTTATTTCCAAAGAGAGATTCACATTGATTGTGAGCCACTCAAGCCAAAAGCTTGATCAAAGGTCACCAACATCTTCCTAGCCTCCCATTGCTGGTCAACATCTTGGAGCTAGGGTTTGGTGCCTTCATCTTCCCCAAAATCCTTCTTGTCCTAAAATCGTAAGTTTTACTCAAGGCATAGGGTTTTGTGGTAAGCATTTCGTATTTCATTTACTTCGAATATTGCAAGTGTTTTACTCTCGGTTGTGAGAGTTTGTTTGTGATCCCGGGTTGTGGGAGTCACAATTTCATTTGTGTATGATTTAATCTTGTAGAGATTTTCTACAAGTATTTCATAGTGCAAATTTGAGTTAGAGGATTCTAACTCAAGTATCCGGAGGGGATCCGGGTGTTTGGGACGTAGGATCACCGGGAACAAGTCGGGGAGACTTGGGTGGATCCGAACCCGTTATATCGTATTGTTTATGTTGTTTGATTCTTGTTGATTGTAGTTATTCCGCTTTGTTGTTTGTGTTTTGCACAATAATTAGGAATAACTCTCTTGATTATTTTAAAGTACTATTCACCCCCCCTCTAGTACTTGTGCAGTAGCTACACAGGGCACTACAATTGGTAACAGAGCCAAGTTCATAGCTATGACAAACAACGACTACAACGTCTTCAAGAATCGTGAAGGAGCTTCTTCGGTGATGGAAGGACACTCCTCAACTAGGCCTCCCTTCTTCAACGGTACCAATTACGGGTACTGGAAATGCCGGATGGAAACGTTCCTCCAGAGCACTTCACTATGGAGAGCCACGATGACGGAGTATGTCGAGCCCACCGAACAAGATTTCGCGAAATGGACTACCGCGGAGGTCGCAGCAGAGGTAAACAATGCCAAGGCGATGAATGCCTTGCAAAGTGCGTTGGAGCCCGAAGACTTGCAATAAGATATGCACATGAATGCCTTGCAAAGTGCGTTGGAGCCCGAAGACTTCAATAAGATATGCACATGTAAGAGTGCATATCAAATATGGAACCAACTCCTCATCTTGCACGAAGGAACGAGTATGGTAAAGGACTCTAAACTCGTTGTTGCTAACAAAGAGTTCGAATTATTTCATATGCAACAGGGTGAGAAGATGAAGGAGTACTATGCTCGATTCATCGACATTACCAATGAATTGGAGGCTCTTGGAAAGACCTACACCCAAAAGGAGAAAGTCTCAAAGATAATTGACGGACTTCCTTCTTGTTGGGAAAAGCGTACCTTCGTCATCGAGGAAGGTAATGATATGAATAAATATACCGTCGTTCAATTAATGGGTACCTTGATGTCTTATGAGGTACGCAAGGATAGTAAGATAATGATGCAAGACAAGATGAAGTCGTACTTGAACCATGACGAGCCAAAGAAAAAGACAATTGTGTTCAAGGCCGCTCCATCTACATCTACCGATGATGAAGAATCGGAAGACGAGTTGGACATAGAAGCTTTGGCCGATATGGAAAAGAAGTTCGACCGATTCTTCCAAAAAGGTAAGTTCAAGAATAATTCTAAATTTAGTTCGACTAATGCCTCCGCTCCTGTGTGTTATAAATGCAATAAGCCAGGACACATCAAGCCGGATTGTCCTCTCAACAAACACAAGGAGAAGTGGAAGGCACCCAAATACGACAAGTCGAGAAAGTACAAGAAGGGGTACAAGAAAGGGCTTGTCGGCTCATTCACCGACTCCGAAGAGGACTCATCAAGTGGAGAGCCGAATGATGAGCAAGTGGAGAAAGCAAACATGTGCTTCATGGCTAGAGAGGAACATGTTCAAGAGACCTCCTCCGATGAAAGCGAGGATGAAAGCGAGGATGAAGGCGATGAGGTAACTATGGATGAACTTAGATTAGCTAACGAACAACTTTGGTCTAAGTTTTCTAAATTGGCTAGTAGATATAGCAAGATTAAAAATGAGCTAACTAGTCTCCAAACCTCACCTAAGCCTATCATCATCAACAACGACACCGTTGTTGAAAGTTTGAGAAATGAGATTGTAAATCTCAAATCTCAACTTGAGCATGTTCATGTTGAGGATTCGAATGAACACATGATGGCGGATTTGACGTCTCAAAACTCAACTTTGAGTATTGAGAATAAGAATCTCAAGTCACATGTTTATGCACTCACATCGCAAGTGTCCACCATGGATGCTTCTATGCATTCTCTCACCGAGAAGTATGAGTGCACATTAGGCCGAATTCATGAATTCAATAAAGGTAAGGGCCATTTGGATAATATCCTAAATGACTTACTTCTGGCCAATTATCACATTGGCTTGGGGTGTAAGATGGGAGACTCATCCAAATTGGTCACGACCTTTGTTAGGTCATCTTCCGAAGCCTCAACTAGTGGGAGTAAACACCTCATGGGTAGTTCATCTACCAATGGTGCTTCCGCTAGGTACACACCCCCATTTGGAAAGAAACCCACTTTGGGTGGACCTCCAAAGAAGGGTCATGCTTTCATGTATACCATACCACGTAGGAACACACCTCCTACTCCACATGTTCGCACGTATGATAATTTTTATGCTCCACATCCACGAGCACGTGCACACCATGTGAGACACACTCATGCACGTGTTCCTCCACATGTATATGTTCATCCACACTATCATATGAACAATTTTCATCATGCACCATTTCATCATGTGCCATATGCTTATCCACATCATGCAGATGCCTATCCACGACATGCATCACGTAGAAATCAACAACATGTGCATGCTCCCAATAGGACTAGGGCTCCCAAGACATTCACTATTTGGGGCCCGAAGGACACAAACATGCATGAAAAACAAGCTTATATTAATTCGTATTTCATGAATGTCGTGCATAATGATGATTTTGTTGGGAAGTCTAAGTCCAATTGGACTTGGCTTCCAAAGGTCTAATCACTTAGGACCCAATGACCTTAGGTACCATGGAAGGATATCTTTATCTTCAGGTACTCAAGAAATATAGAAGGAGCAACAAATATATTTAGCTCCAAGAATTATGTTTTCTAGGTTCAATCCACCGTGGGATACCAACCCTACCAACTCCTTGATTTGCAAGGATTTTCATCCTAATGGAGTTGATGGTGCTTTAGTGATGCACCAAAGTAGGGGGAGCTTAATGTTATAAGTATATTCTTACTTTTGGTATCCATGTATGTTGAATGCATGTAGATGTCTCTTTATGTTTTTAGACTATCTCATGCATATCTTGATGCTAGTTTTGAGCTTATGATTATGTACTTATCTTTCTTATGCTCATGGCATTCCATGCTTATTATTGACCCATTTAGTGAGTATCTCTTTTGGAATGCATACTAGTATTAGAATTGTGTATGACATATGTTGTATGAAGTTTCTATCTCTATTTATGCATAACAATTTTGTATGATATGTGCATCATGTTGCCATTCATTTCTTGTGCACATTGGATTTATGTCTCTGATGTTGACTTCGTCGCTCGACGGTTATTTTTGTTAAATAGATTTACTTTTATGAAAATATAGAATTGTTTTCAATGCACTAAGTTAACCAAGAATGTTGATATTGGAGAGTATGTTCCATAACTCAATACGTGAAATTGATTTTGAGATTTGATGATTTTATTTTTCAATTTTCGACTATGGTCTTGTTGGCACGCTTTGACTTACTTCGTATTTTATTTTGGTGTCATTTGGACCGTGGTCGTATTCTACTACTCCCGTGCTTTTATTTTATTTTAGCAATTGTTGTTGTCGTTGATCTCCTCCCGCTCCTTTTTGCTAATGCCAAAGGGGGAGAGAATTAATAATGACGATGTGCTTAATGATAATTCAAAGCATTTTACCGTGAAACTAATTTGATATGTTAGATTCAGGGGGAGTCAAGATATAAAAATGGATTTAGATCCTAAATTTCGATATTTGAGTTCACATTTTATACTTTCCTCGTCTGCTTGATGCGTATGATTATTATTGAATGCGGAACTAACGTGTCATCAATGCAAGGGGAGTAAGTAAAATTCATTTGAATTATTATTATTGATTATTATTTATGTTGGTTTGTCATCACCAAAAAGAGGGAGAATATTGAGTATTGATTCCCCGGATTTGGTTTTGATGATGAGCAAACATAAATATCGTGAACTAACACTGTGTGAGCGCAGTTATAGATATCGTCGCCAAAAGTCTACGTATATCAAAAGCGACATCTCAAGACTTCTCAAAGCGCGTGATCGTGTGCCTGAAGCTTCGTTGAAGCTCAAGGACCTTTATTAAAGTCAAGAGATTCGGATTGAAGCTTTTGAAGACGGTTCATCAAGGTTTATTTTATAGTCTTCTAGTTTCTTTCCGTAGAATGTTAAGCCTTGAGTAGGTCTTACATTATTAGATCTAGGATTATCATAGAATCCCATAGAATCTTTTCCGAAGCCTTACGCTTCTTATCGCGGCTTCTTGTGCATGTTAGTTGGTTCAAGAAGAAGAACCAACCGACTAGATGGCAATCTAGTCGTTCGGCAATCCTTCTTGAACCGACTAGAATGCCTTCTCAATTTCAACTCACTTACTGTTTACAGTTAGTCGGTCTAAGAAGGTTCACCGACCGACTTGTTGTCAAACTAGTCGGTTAGGAATCCTTCTTAGACCGACTAGTTATGTCTTTCATTTCACAGCCTGAGCTACTGTTTATCATTAGTCGGTCAAAGAACAATCGTCGACCGACTAGTTGAGAAACTAGTCGGTTGGAATTTGTTCTCAGAACGACTAGTGCTGCTTGATTTCAGCCTATCATGTTTCAACTCATAGTCGGTCAAAGAACACTCACCGACCGACTAGTTGTGAAACTAGTCGGTTGGCAAGTCTTCTTAGACCGACTAGTCCTAGTTCTCCTGAACTATCTTTTTTGGCTGTCATCCTCTTAGTCGGTTCATGTTGAATCACCGACCGATTAGTTGATAAACTAGTCGGTCAGTGATCCTTCTTTGACCGACTAGTCTGCTTCAAAATAGAGCCGTTGGAGCATTAAATGCCACGATATTTCCTCTCTCTTTCCTCTATCCTATATATACTTGGAGGGGTTCTTTCCTAGTATTCAAGGCTGATATTTATTGAAGTTTAGAGAATCAAAGAGAAGCATTAATTCTCATTTCCAAGCTCATTCATTTCTCAAGAATCTCTCTTTCACTCTTATTTCTAAAGAGAGATTCACATTGATTGTGAGCCACTCAAGCCAAGTGCTTGATCCAAGGTCACCAATATCTTCCTAGCCTCCCATTGCTGGTTAACATCTTGGAGCTAGGGTTTGGTACCTTCATCTTCCCCAAAATCCTTCTTGCCCTAAATCATAAGTTTTACTCAAGGCATAGGGTTTTGTGGTAAGCATTTCGTATTTCATGTACTTTGAATATTGCAAGTGATTTACTCTCGGTTGTAAGAGTTGTATGTGATCCCGGTTTGTGGGAGTCACATTTTCATTTGTGTATGATTTGATCTTGTAGAGGTTTTCTACAAGTATTTCATATTGCAAATTTGAGTTAGAGGATTCTAACTCAAGTATCCAGAGGGGATCCAGGTGTTTGGGATGTAGGATCACCGGGAACAAGCCGGGGAGACTTGGGTGGATCCGAACCCGTTATATCGTATTGTTTACGTTGTTTGATTCTTGTTGATTGTAGTTATTTCGCTTTGTTGTTTGTGTTTTGCACAATAATTAGGAATAACTCTCTTGATTATTTTAAAGTACTATTCACCCCCCCCCCCCTCTAGTACTTATGCAGTAGCTATACATGGCACTACAATAAGTCCTGGAACTTTATCCATGTAATCATGTTGTAACCTCAAACTACCTCATTTGTATTAAAGATTACATAGGTAAATATTACCAAATAGCTCACTATCATTTTGAACGAGATGTGACAATTCCACTAATTGACGTAAGGGCATATATTCCCCAACATCTCCCACTTGTACTTTGGCCAATTACAATATCTCATACTGGTCTTATCCACCAAACACTCCAGTTAGTTTGTGGACATGCCTTCCTGAGTGGATTTGGTACATACTAACTCGCTTATTTGTTGATCTTGAATTTCATGTCTCTCATATATTTGTTGATCTTGAATTTCATGACACTCTTGAAATCTATTCAATATATACTTTGGATCTCTATCCAAAGATTTTCTTATGCATCATCACGTCCAACTATGTATCTTAATACATTTTTACATTTAGCCATATTATTCTACTTGGAACTCTTTCAAGCTACTATCCTTCCATTAAGGTTGAAAACGTATCACACCATAGATCATCTTTCATCCATGTCACCTTGGAAACTCGAAGTCAGAAAACTTTATACCGAAAGGTAACTACTCCTACTGTAAACTCTTTTACGATAATCCAAGATTCTCATATACTCTTTATAGAGAAATATAGTGACATCCATGTTTTAATTGGTTTCAACATCTTTAAGTTGTTAACAATTAAAAGCACATATCCTCGTACGCTATAAAGATTAAGCCAGTGCTCATATTGAACTTATTTATGCATGGTCCATCCTTAGTTAGATAGAGTCAAACTCTTTGACTACATACTCAATTTGATGATCTAGCTCCTTGATGCTTACTCCCACTAACTTCTAAGCTCTCAAGCTTGAGTCATGGTAAGCTGTTATAGCAAGTGTTATCCGAATGGACTAGCACATGGTTGTTTGTCATAAAATCTCATCAAACCTTTTGACGATATCATTTTACCACCAACCTTGCCTAGTAAGACAACACTTTTCACTTTGGATTTCATGGCATCAAGCCATCTTGCAGAGTCCCCACTCTACATGGCTCCTAAGAAAACAGTAGGATCACCATCAAGCATGATATCCACTAGCTTTCCTAATTGGCTAAATATAGCAATAATGTTTGGTTTTGTCTCTTGATTCTTTATAGTTTTCCCTTGTCTTCCACTCTCTCGCGATCTGACTGATAACCAATTTCGAGTCCCCAACCACTTTTAGGCAAGTCACTCTAAACGTGAGAGCGGTTTTCAGGCTAGTTTTTTGTGGTCCCTTTTTTGAGGGAGCATGGCATGGAGAGGAGGGAGGGCAAGTCAAAGGGGCGACCGATCCATGACAGCCAGTAACAAACAGAAGAGAGAGAGCACAGATAGAAAGGCCCCCTGCCTCGAATTTTGGAAAACACAGCTGTTGGTCCTTCGAACTGCTAAAGTGGCTAGTTGCTAAAGTGGTACTCCACAATACGAGCCTCATACAGAGCCGCACCCTTGTGATATGATAAGAAGAAAAGGCGCTGCCCTCTTTTCTTTTCTGCACCAACCCTGATTGTCAAATCGGGTGTATAGCTCAGTTGGTTGAGCATTGGGCTTTTAACCTAATGGTGGCAGGTTCAAGTCCTGCTATACTCATACACTCTTGTATTCGTAAGGTCTGAACACCTTACAGGTTTATTACATTGCCTACCATCTCGTCACCAAGAGATTCCTTCTTTAAGAAGGTGGCACACTAAGTAACAAAACACTTTTGTTTCTCAGATTGATAGAAAATATCCTTATGAAATTCTTTAGATATCTTACAAACTAAGCACAACAAGTCTCATACCGCAACCTAAAATCTTAACAACCTTATTAAGATTGGGTCCTTTTCCATATATCATATGATAGGCATAGAACCATGACCAACATGTGCACGACCTTCTCTAGGGCATAACCCATGAAGGAAAGAGACAACTCAGCATTACTCATCATGAAGCACATCTTATCCGATAATTTGCAATTCGTTTTTCTTGATATTCAAGGAAGAGTGTAACGATCATATTTTCTTATAAATATTACTGGATTTATCCAGATATTTTCTTACGATGATTTGAGATATTTTGTCCATGTTTTCTTTTTGGTTATTGTTACTTTGCTTTGGCTCTATTTCTGCCAGCCCAACCATAGCCCATGGCCTCATTTCCTTAAGTTAAGAGCTTGACCCAAGCTACACGACCGATTAGATTATTTGGGTTTGATTGCTCAACCCACTTCTTTGTACGTTGACTTGACCCGATCTTTGTTCGACCAATAGATCATACGGCTCTCTTCTTCCTCTCACCCGAGCAGAACCATAGTTCTATTCGATCAGTGCCATCGTCTTCTCCAAGATTTTCACTTCAATTACGAAACCCTATCCTAGTAGCTAGAATGCAATACCATGTTCCTATATGTACGGGAATTGTACTAGGTATTTTTGATCGTATTTTGTCCGCATATATTTTTCTTGTATTTTGGTGATTTTTCTCTAATTTTAATAAAATGAAAATATATTTTTAAATATTTTAAATCATGTTAGATGGCATAATGTGTTGTATTTAATAGAATACATAGCATATCAGTATCACTACTAGTATTACTAAGTGTATTTTATTTTTCTAAAAATTAGTAAATCCAAGTATTGAATGCTTGCCACCTAACCCACTTATGTGTCATCGTATTAGCCTATTTCATTTTAAGCATGCCACCTCATTTAACACATGTTACAAAGATGTTATTTGCATGGGATTAGGTGGGGGATTAATGGAAAAGGAAAAGGAAAAGGAGAAAAAAATAAAAGAAAAGAAAGAGAAAGCCAACATGTTTCATCTACCTCTTCTACTCACTCTCCCATCTCTAGGCCGAACCACCTAGCCTCCTCCCCTTACACCACCAGCCCGAGCAACCACCACACAGCCATCTCCTCATCCTCTTGCCCAATTACATCCCACAAACACCCCTTCCTTTGGTACACTTGGAGCTTAAAGAAGGAGCTTGGGAGAAGGGACCTTGGAGAAGAAGGCTTGAAGAGAGAGCTAGAATTGGGAGAACAAGAGATTCATCAAAGGTATGATTCACAACTTTAGTGACGTTGCTATGTTTAGGATTATGTAGGGAGAATAAATTTACATTAGGATAATTATGTTCAAACCATGGAAATCTTTGTGTGTTAGTATGCTATGATTTGCTAATAGGATCATGTTATGTCATATGTCATCCCTTTAAGCTAGCTTGCCTCTATGCCTATTTTTATGTTCCATATGTGCTTGTGGTTATGTCCCCTTGTGGATATGTTAGTGTTAGTATTTCCATGACAATGGTAAGTTTAAGATTGATGGTAAAAATTAATGTTAGTTCCATATCTAAAATGCACATGCTAATTTGAATATGTTAATGTCCATGTGCTAATGTCCATGCCATGCCAACAAGCTAAACTTGTGCTTGGTATATTAGTATGCATAGAGATATGCTAATGTCCATGACATGCCAACATGCTAAACTTGTGCTTGGTATATTAGTATGTATAGAGATATGCTAATGTCCATGCCATGCCAACATGCTAAATTTGTGCTTGGTATATTAGTGCGTATAGAGATATGCTAATGTCCATGCCATGCCAACAAGCTAAACTTGTACTTGGTATATTAGTATGTATAGAGATATGCAATTGTCCATGCCATTCCAACATACTAAACTTATACATGCCAACATGCTAAACATGTACATACCATGCCAACATACTAATGTCCATGTCATGCCAATATGCTAATTTAGATATGATAATATTCATGTTGAAATGCTAATGTACATGCTAATTTAGATATGCTAATATTTATGTAGAAATGCAAATGTTCATGCCAATTTAGATATGCTAATGCTTATACCAAAATACTAAAGTTTATGCTAAAATGCTAATATCCCTGCAATATGCTAAAGTACATACTAATATGAATATGCTCTAAGTTAACATGCTAAGTATGTCCAAGTTTTATCTTAGTTGCCATGGTAATTTCCATGATAAGGTTAGTATACCAAGTGATTTTATTTTCTTTGTATGTTGCTTTAGTCTCCATTTCTGTGGCCATGTAGTTTCATGTTTTATGTTTCTAGTTCACATATTGTGATGTGCATGATGCCATGAGGATGACAATTTATTTCAATTTAAAGATCAAGATGTTCCCTTATGGAATTGTAATGTGATATTGGCACACGATGTAGTGTGATGGAATAGATAATGGGATAAACTCAGGGTTTAGGGAGTGTATGAGCGACGAGACCATCATGTTGTACATACCTCTCCAAGAGTTGAGACTTAGAGTATGCGTTCTCCTCCCATGAGAGGAAGGGTGTTTTGGATTACATACCACTTCGGTGGCATTCTCCTCCTGTAAGAGGGAGGGCGTTCTGGATTACAACCCAATTCCGTGGCATTCTCCTTCCATGAGAGGGAAGGCGTTGATTATCAGGATGGATGGTTCTCGCTGCTCAACGCATTCTCTGACCAGGAGTTTGTACGATCAACTAGGGTATGCTTTTCTTTACTAGAATAGGCTCGCGTACTAACCTAGGCACAGTCTAGGTGATGTCATGGACTTGACATCGGTAGAGTTGCTAGGACACTCTTGATATGACACATACTTTTCTTCCTTTACGTTTGTCATTTCTCATAGCTGCATATTTATTTCAGCGTGCTACATTTGTTATTTTATTTTCTTTTGTCATTAATGCTCAGTACCTAGCGTCAATTCTGGATAAAGGTAAATTTCATTTAAAACGTTGATTTATGTATTCACATGATGCCTAGTGTATTGGTTGGATGTGACAATCTTAAATATAGTAGTATATACATGAGTTATGGTTTCCTACTGTGCATGTGTTTATGTGTTCTCCCCCTTCACCTAGTTTAGGACTTGAAACTTCAGATCAGGTTCCCCACCAGGAGACTGTCCAGAGCTCCGAGCTAGAGGTTGAGCCCTCTGAGGGTGATTTCGGGGAGGTAGTTACTTAGGGCTAGATTAGGGAGTGAGTTGTACTTGGATTGTGGACATAGTTCGAAGGATTGGAAATCTTGTACATATTGTTCCCTCGTGTACTTTTGTATAATATCGGGTGTATTTGATACCTTTCATATTTAAATATATGTATATCTATTTTGTTACTCTGTGTTGTGACTATGATTATTTCTTTGTGTTGGAGTACTTGTAGTATTCTTTATCTGTCGGCTGTATTATCCTAGCATTTGTAGTGGCCTGTAGAAATTGTATCATCATTTTTCCATTTACGTTGGGTAGTATTTAGAGTCAAGGGTAGACACATTGGTTCTAAATAATATTGACGGCCTATCACCTTTAGTTCTCGGCATACACCTTGGAATGTTTCGAATTTTTGGGTATTTTGGGGAACGGTGCTTGACATGGTTTTTATGGTGGCCCATGCAGACCATCTCACATTGCGATATGCATAAGGATTGTATGGATGGTACTCCGATACTGTATCCTTTTATTTCATATTAATCCCTATTGTTACATTCCCTCTTTGCAAATGGACGGTGGGAACAGAACAACCTCCTTCAAGATGGCGCAGTCTGAGCCTTCTCTGCTGGAGAAGATTTTGTTGGGAGTTTAGGAGAAACTGAGTCAGCATGTTAATATGTTTGGCAAGATCCAGACTCAAATGACTTCTGGCTTCAAATAGTTCAGGGAAATGCGTCCGAGATTCTTCTCAGACAATGAGAACCCCCTGCAGGTCGATGGGTGGCTGAGGCTTATAGAGGATAATCCAGCCATAGTTGGATATCCACTTGATGACTGGGTGGATGTTGCATGGAGACAACTGTCTTATCAGGCACGAGATTAGTGGGATGGAGAGGAACGCCATTTGACCAAGCCTATATACAGGGAGAAGTTCCTTTGAGGCCAAGTTCCTTCCAGTGACAGTGAAGGATGAGTTGAGGCAGCACTTCGAGCATTTGACCCAGGGTCATCAGAGTATTGATGCATATGATGATGAGTTTTCCTTGCTGAGGAATTTCTCTCCAGAGCTGGTTGCATCTCCTGCTACTTGGGCTCATCGTTTCCGCATGGGCCTCGATCCTAATTACAGCGGAGATATGTGCACTCTTTATTTGCCTACGCATGAGGCAGTACTGAAGGCGACAAGGATGCATGAGACTCATTTATGGAGCACGAGAAGAACTCTAGTCGTTGTTGATAGATGCCTGGCAACGTAGCAGTGGAGTTTTCCTTGTCTGGTGTAGAGTATCCAATTTACGAGTCCTAAAGTTCCATCAACCTTCCAGTAGAAACATGTGACTTTCTTCCATTATGGTAAACATGGACATGAGAGGAAGGACTAGAGGCTGTTTCTTAGGAAATGCCTCATATGTGGGTGATAGGATGCAGCAAAACTATGATAACCGCAAGCATACGGTGTCATATAGCCTACGGGCATGGAGGCAGTGGTATGAGTATCGATTAATTATGTAACTAATTAGCTACACGAATGATGTTTGGGAAGAGGGAAATTATCCAAGAGATATGAAAAGAAAGAAAAGGTGACCGGGCTAAGCATCACCACTAGTGCAGATTGGTCATGGGATTGATCTACCTTCTCATTCTAAGAGAGTAATGCCGTCTATGCGGGTTTAATCTCAATACACTTTCTCTCCCCCCAATGGTTCGGTGGTGATAGAGGGAACGAGGTGCAAAGTTCGGATCCCAATCAGAGCTCCGATGGTTCGTCGGTAGCTAACATTTAGGTAGTTCTAATGATTATACCCGATGGTTCGTCGGTGCCTAACATTAGGTGGTCGACCCTCAATTGGAGATGTCAAACCAAAACCCCGATGGTTCATCGGTGATTAAGGTTATGTAGCCCACTAACGAGATTGGTTGATATTAATTCACATCCAAACTATGCCCTAGCAATATTCTAATAGAACGATATTTGGGGCGATTAACTTACATGAGTAATCTACACTATGGTTCAACTTCGCACTATGCACAAAAATCTACTCACTAAACAT